>JASCZW010013469.1:0-25494 GCA_034211315.2 Aedes japonicus | reverse complement strand
AAGCTGATTCTTGGAGAGTTGTTGAACCTTTCTCTTACGATGGAAGAAGCCACAACATTCGGCTGGGGTTGGCTTGTGGGATGGAAGAATTAACGAGGTTAATTCTACAGAAATTTGCATCTAAAGGATACAACGGTCAAAACTTGGTTGACCCCATATATGACGTAGTTTTTTTTTTTTTTTTTTTTTGATCCATTTAAAAAGCTTGAACACCTCTAGAGTCTGACCTCATTTTGTTGGTGTATGCGTACGGAATTGTTACTATATTCGATTTTACCCAGAACTGAATAGCAATTCAATTGTCAAAATCACGTCGAAGAAAGAAGAGCAGCTTATCAAATTTTCCAAAATTCAAATTAATCAACCATGGCGAATGGTTTAAAAGTGTTCGAAGAACATCTTACGACAGCCAGCAAACCGATATCAGGACGAACCCGAAACCAAGAAGCCACAAGGACCGGAAGAATAGTGGCCAGCATTTTCAAACGCAATCCTAACCTCTTCATCATAGATATCGAAAACAAATTTGGAAAGTCCCACACAACAGTGCAATGAGCAAAGAAACGAGCCGAACTATCAACATATAAGGTTACAGTGACACCAAATAAGCAAAACACAACAGCAAAAGAAGAGCGCGTATGTTGTACACGAGTTTGTTGACCAAATTTTATTGCGTCTTAATTGACGATGAAACATACGTCAAGGCTGATTTCAAGCAGCCGGAAAAGAAAAGGTTCAAGATAAATTTAAGCAGAAAAAAATGCTGTTTTCGAAGAAATACTTGGTTTGGCAGGAAAAAAGCGAAAGTTTCATAACAACTGGCACTGTCAACCAAGATATTCATGTAAAGAAATGCTTATTGCCTTTCTTGAAGAATAACCTAGTTGTTCCATGCTGTTTTGGCAAGACCTCGATTTTGGCCACTACTAAAAAATGGCTCAGGTACGCTATACCGTCAATAGTATACAAATCGTACCCAAGGAGAAAAACACTCCAACCTCACCGGAACTGCGCTCAATTGAAATATATTGGGCAATCGTAAAGAGCAACCTCAAGAAAACTCAAAAAACAGTTGGAAATGAAAAACAGTTCAAGGCAAATTGGCTTTCAGCATCAATTAAGGTGGATAAAACAATGGAACAAAACTTCTTGGGAGGTGTGAAACATAAAGCCCGAGAGCTCACATTTTGAAAATCGGAAGCCTAATCAAATAATTTTCCTGTGTTTTGTAGACGATGAACTTCTAAAAACTTCAATAATGATTGATCATTTATATAACAAAATAATCAGTGTGCCCGTGATTATGCTTGACCAATTTTTGACCATTCCACCCTTTAATTATTTGTGGTGTTCACTCACCACACGAAAGAAAGCTTATTAAAGCCTGTCTATGGTTAGTTTAGGAAACTTTTCGTTCAATGAAGTTTTTGAATTATTTCACGGATCATTGACCAGTGCGCAAGCAAACGGTGAAGTTCGTATTTTTCGTGCTCCATAGTTTTGGTCTTTCCTCCACGTTTGTTACATTAGAATTATTTGTTTTTCTCCTCGCCATTATGTTCGCTACCGTAGTGATCGAGTTTTTGTTTCTAAGAAGAAAATGCGCAGTTTAATTAGTTGCTTTTTAACATTCTACTATTGAAATTAACGCAAATACAAGGTGATGTCTTATAATGCCGATTTTTGAGAGTAAATTACCAAACGCACAGTTCTTTCCTAGCGCAGACTTCATATTTAAGTAATGAACGTCTAGTAACCAGCCACGAAGGTTATAAAACAGGTACACCTTCACATTTTGCTTTAGTATTTCGGCAGTCGTGGAGGTGTGCAGTGGTGGTAAGATTCCAGTTGGCGGCAGCAAGCACCATGGAGGGTGTACTGGCAAGCAGTCGTTGCTCGGAGAGGCCTTGGTGCTGATGCTCCCGTCAACCTCGCTGCTGAAGCCTACGAGTACATACCATTCATTAAACGCCGCATCCTGGAGTAAATGAACAGCCAACGAACGAAATTTTAACATGGATCCTTGGGTGACCTGTAGGTTAGTTCGTGACATCCGTTTGCAATGCAAGAGATATTTTGCAAATTTTTTTAATCATCTTCCAATGATTGATTTTCAACGATGAAACATCTTGTAATGAGAAAATTTATAATTTTTACCATGAACAAAACTATAATTAATTATTGATTTTTTTTCTCACACAGATCCATAATTATCTTCTCATAACGTTAAAGATAATGGCCCTTTCAACCATCGTAGAAAATACAACCGGGGCTGGATCATCATCAAAACCAAACGGCCCTTTTCAGCGCCACCAAGTGCTATCTAAAGAGTTACAAATGAAATTTCTTACATATTTACTTCCTAATGCTGACGTCTAACGTTTCATTAGCACTATTTTAACCTAGACGTCTATCGGCAACAATAGACTTTGAATTCCCAAACAGACCACAACCATCTTTTTAATCATTTTAACCCAAAGCGATAAGCGTTATGAACAGCTTCGACAATGACATTTCCGAGCGGATTGAATGCGTAGCTTCCCGACTGATATAGAGTATCTTGATATCATATGTCATACATTTTATTTTCAGTGAAAGCAAGATGTATGAATGTAGATTTCAAGACAGGCTAAAACAAATGATTAAGGTTGTACTGCGAACGTTTAGTGTATGGGAATTAGAACAATCGAGCGATCTAGATTGCTTATTCCTGCGTAGTCCTACGTCACTTTTTCGCACAATCCCATTGGGCTGTACCTTATAGTTTTAATTAAAATAATTTTATTTTCAAAATCCTTTTCAGAAACAGAAGAGATTTTGCAAAAAACATTTAATCTTACTTGATATACCATCCTAATTTGGACTCCAGCACTTATTTTTGTATGCGAACATTTTGCAATATTTTACTTGTATTCTTTCCACTATTCCGAAAAAGCCGGCGTCGGTGGTGTAGTGGCAAGCGTGGCTGCTACTTGGCACCTCAGTGGGTCTGGGTACAATCCCAGTCGACGTCGGTGGTTTTTCTGAGGCGAAAAAATCTGGTCACATCTTCTTTCGTAGGAGAAGTAAAGCCGTTGGTCCCGGCTCATAGTCATGAGTCGTTAGGTAGGGTCCAGGTGGTGGCGTCGTCTCCCTGGCGTCGGTGATTGTCACCATGTGAGGAAATAGGCCGACGGAAAATAAATAAATATAAATAAAAAACTATTCCGAAAAAACAATCCGATCTGGATTTAGAATCATTGCTTACCTTTCGAAAAAGTTTTAGGTATAAAAATGTGGGAAATGACATTTTTTTTATGTCAATCAAAAGTAGAAGATCCAAACCGATGCACCATGAGTCTACGTGGTTTATAAATAGGCCATAATGAGATTGCTGTCTCTCAGCTCTTTACACCCGAGTATCGAGTGTATATTCCAGCTCAGGGAATTGAGATTTAAGGTGTGGTCACCGAAGCTAGTTAGACCCCCGAGTTCCTGAAGAAGCAGGTGGTTGTTCGGTTTAAGAACCATCTGTTTTCTCCACTTCAGATACTGGATGTGCAAAAGTTAGCAACGTATCGATCACTAAGGGTGAAAAAAACTTTCGTGTGGCCTTCTCTAGTTCAGGCCTCCATCAATACTTTGAGTTGGCGAAACTTCGACTACCTCTATGGTTGTTCGTACCTTGCCAAAAATGCAAGCAGATGGGCCATACGACCTCCCATTGCGGCATTAAGGCACGCTGCTCGATTTGCGGGAGAAATATATGGATGACGAAAAAAGAAAATTCAATTCGTTCTGGTTTTCGTAGAACTAACTACACCTAAGACTTTCCATCTCTTCAGAGGACATTTGAAACCCCTGTTGCCTCGATTTTAAGAACAAAAGCCCAATCTTCGATTGGGCTGTTCTCATTTGATGACATTATCGAAGGTATCTTCAAGGAAGTCGAAATTTCTGACCCTATTAAAAGCATTGTTCTGGCAATGCATCCCACTGCAAAGACTTTCTTGAAGAAATTTACAATAAAATGTTTCGATGGATAATGTTTCAAAAGAAGTCGGGGGTTTGATCACTGCTCCGCAGTGGAATTGTCAAATTCTTATTCCTAAATTGTAATCTTTCAAATTGTTAGCTCACAATACCGGTTGTGATGCATTCGCTATTTGTGAAACATGGCTCTAGCCCGAAATCGATCTTCCGTTTCATGATTTCAATATTGTACTTTTTGGAATCAAAAAGTGCTGCTTCTTCTATAGAGTGAATTTTCCTCCAGGATCTCAACGATAGCGATCGTTTACCTGTTACAATTTCGGGTTCGACCCGTCAAAATTCATCAACGTCGCGTGTGTCCGAACTCGTAATATTGATTGGACAAAGTTCATGAGAGCTAAAGATGAAGCCGTAACGATGGTAGAAGAGCTTCCACTGCTGGAGGAATACAACTTCCTCTCCAACCTGATCTTAGACAGCGCACTTCAAGCTCAAACTCGATCAATTACAGGCACGTCATGTCACAGAAAACCTCCTTCTCCATGGTGAAATCAACAATGTACCGCGGCTTACCGTAAAAAGTCCGACTCGTTTAAAGTTTTCCGTAGACGTGGAACACCTGAGCACTTCGAAGAATACACGGCTCTCAAACACGAATTTAAGAGCTTCTTCAAGGCCATTAAACGTGGTTACTGGTGACAATTTGTGAAAGGGCTATCGGGCTGAACGTCGATGAAAATCATCCGAATCAGTCGCTCATCGAGGGAAACCAAAATAACGCCGCCCTGAAATGAAACTCGTAACCCTCAGTAAATGCTTTCTACGGAACTCAATCTATCTTAGCGTGAACTTGTTGATCGCTTTGCCGAGAGCTTCTATCGTTTCAATGTCCAAGTGATTGGTCGGTTGGTCCAAAGCTAACTCTTTTGTCGACCCAAAACTTTTGTCGACCCATATTTTGGCCAGCGCCACGTGGAGCTTTTGACCTTTGGAAAGGGAAGCCTTTACCTGCGTGGCAAGATCACCGGAATTCTGCGGTTCTTTTCGATTTTTTTCCCGGGGTAGGCGTTCTAAAGCACGATGTTGACGTTCATGTCCAACTAGTGCATCGTGATACTGGGAGATGTAACACGATGCGGATGAACGAGACCTTCCGTATGGTTGCAGCAAACCCATGACAATTTTCATCGTGGTCTAACCTGCCCCGTTCTCGCAAACTTAAAAACAGATTATAAGATTTGTTGAGCAATCAAAATTCCAGTGGTAAGGAAATATCTTGCAATACAGATCCTGGAGATTACTGGACTAACTTGAATCACTACATTAAAAAAAATGAACTTTACTCGGATGGTGATAAAAAAAGCTAAGATAATGGATTTTGATAAATTTCCCATGAAAAGTAATTATGTAAGCGAACTTGAAAAAAAAATACTACGCCCGAGCGAGCCTTCCGGCAATTAACCGGATAATTTACCATGGCAGACGAAAACATGCGTGTAGGCATGTTTTTGAGATCTTTCTTCGTTTATATATCAATTCCTCCTCAGTTTTCGCTACAAAATTGTTGGAGAAAATTTTACGCTTCACGCTGGCCCAGAAATTCTCCATGAGACGCTATTGGGGGGCGTAGGTTGGGTTTGCCGACTTGAGTATCACATCGAAATTCAGCAACTCTATCTCGTACCACGTCTTCGCCCTTATGATATTTCTTGGTGAACGACGCAACTTCCGGCAGGCATTTCGTACTATAAATTTCCCCGTTCACGGCCAGTCCGGAGCGAAAGAAGAGCGGCTTTGACATCTCCTTCTCGGAGAATTTAAAATTTAACACTTCATTTGATCACTTTTTAAAAAATAAAAAATTAAACCTTGAAACACTTTTTTAAATTTTCGCTAGTAATCGCGAGCAAATTCCATTTAGTTCCACTATGAGCTTATCTTTTGACAGATAGGCCTATTTCGTCTGCTACTTACAGACTTCTTCAGTGTCGAGTGCTCGACTTGGAAGGAAACATCATAGTAGGTCTAGTATTTATAGTAGGTTTGTTGGTACCGCGGTATGTGAGATAGGGGTGGGTAGAGAAGTTCTTGAGTGTGTTTATATGTTTGTTTGTATACCTGAAATGTTGTTGATACACAGGTTATTCTTATTACTTCGTTTGAAGTTAGTCAAAGTAGTGGAACTAAATGGAATTTGCGCATTACTAGCGAAATTAAAAAGTGTTTCAAGTTTAATTTTTTTTTTTAAAGTGATCAAATGAAGTGTTAAATATTAAATTCTCTAGTTTCCCAATAAATCGTTCTACTAATACGCTCAAAAAGTTTTTTTAAAATAGTGTTTAAAAAGCAGATCTCCTTCTCGCTGATTGTCATCCACAGCAGCACCTTCTTGGGAAACTGGGTCTGTGAAATGAACTTCGCCTCGGAGCTCACTTCCTTCGTGGCTACGAAGTGCCCTACCAGTCGTTGCCATCCAGGGTGGGATAGGTCTCGTCGTCCATCGCCACCGCCACGTCACGATTAACCGGGAAAATCGAGTTGATCATCTTATTCAGCAGCTCCAAAACCAGTGGACTTGACTTCCGCTTCCTGACATGTATGTTCATGTTCGCCAGATACTTTTTCACTGTTTGAGCGATTGAACCCAAGATTGAACCGACCTCCCGGCCAAGTGCACGCAGCGATGTAGCCAGTTTTCCTTCGGTCTTCTTTTCAGCATCTTTTGGAGCATCTTGTCACTCAGGGTCGTCGGCCGTCCGGAACCGGGCTTTTGCTCTGATTGTTGTCTTATAGTGCCAAGATGTTGTAGATGCCGGAACGGGCGTATCCGGCGTCCACAAAGTACCGCACGATGTCCGTTTTTGACGCGGCGGGGTGCCGTTCTTTGAATGCGCACACTTTTGAACGGAGTCGCTTCACTGTTTTTGACATCACGGTTAGAGTTCAACTGATAGAGCTGTCAAATTTTGTCTGCTAACTCATGGGTTACTATAATTGATGCTGCATGGGTAGTTTTGCCAGTGCGAGGAAAGGTAAACCCATGAAAAGTCAGCAATTTTGGTTCATTTTTTTTAATCCAAACTTTATAACCGAGTTATCCGAGTCTTTCACCTGAACTTAGTTCAGCTACAGCACTGGTGGCTTCAGCGGTTCTACCTCCGCAAACTTGATCGTTACCTTGATTTCCTTCTCCACTGGCTTCAACTCTGGTCTAAAAACATGAGAAACGATTGATTTCACTTTTACCTCAAGGAATTTACCTGTTTTGCTCCAAGTTTTTGAGAACACTTACCGACTCTCAATTGTTTTTTACGGAGTCTGACCTGTTAGCGTTATGCTTCCTGCAAGGTATCCGGGTTATCTAAATGATGCCCATTCAGACCCGCCATGCTTGGCCCATATTGCATTGCTCGCAGTCAACAAGGTTTTCCACCACTGAAGCATAACCGATTTTTACAATTTCAACGTCCACAAAATTCTTCGCTTCAATCCAGTATTAGTTCTTGCTCAATCGTCCGTTCCAAAAATGGTACTATTTCCTTCAAACGATTCCAGAGCTATAACAAGCTATAACAAATCCAAAATACTAAGTACCGATTTTTTATAACGTTCTCGCCATTTTCGAATACGACTTTTGCAACTGAAAACAACAGAATAAAATTTCCATTTTGGACTTGTGCTTACTTGATTTCACACTCAAAAAGCCAAACGTTGTAACCATTCCTTTTCAAAACAAAAACACGGCGTTATCACAAAATATACAACACTCTTCTATCATTAGCTGACCGGAATCAATTTCAAAGGTGTTTTTCTCCAATTTGGGAATCATTCGCGAAAAACATTCAAAATATTCGACAAACTGTTTACGCATGTACTCAGCAATCACTCGCGCCACCAAACGAAAGATAATCGAAATAATAGATTACACCCAAGGCCCGATCACAAAATATTTCGAAACAAAGCATCGACATCATGGTGATACGGCGAATACGATGCAATACTAGTATCGATCGTATTTGATGACTTAATTACCGCCATATCTCACCTGAGAGTAGTTATATTGTTCTTTTTCTGAGCTGACTCGATCACTCGCGCCACTGAACAATAGATCACAAAAAAGATAACGAGGTGTACTCGATAGCAAAAAAGTGCGCAACAAATTATCGTTACAACCGTTCACAACCGATGCTTGAAGCAGACTTCCTTAGCTCGACTTGACGTTTCGTTGCGTTTATAAATGAAGTAACAGTGTTGCCAGAAAAAGATTTGTAATTCGTGATGAATATAATATTTGTTCCACACAGTTATATTCATCATTATACACTCAGTAGCAAAAAAAAAGCCGAGCAAAATTTTGCTTCCAAAAAATGCCATGTTCAACCTACTGTAACTTTGTCAAAAAATGGTACCCGTTTTTGAGCTCGAAATACTCTTCATAAAAACAGTGGCATCGAGCATTAGCAAAATCTGACTGCCAAATGTTTTTTTTGCATCTTGCACTGCCGTGATGCCACAAACTTCACATTCAAGTTGCAATTGCAGCGTGCCCAATCATCATCATTTGGAGTTTGTATGGTAGTTCCTTGAAGACTAGCTCTTGTCGCTAATCGCTTTAAAAGCTCCACCTAATCCATTGCTTGGACCTTTACCGTATGCCGTTGCAAAAAGTGTCATTCAGCTGGAACGCCAAAGTGTTCTCGATGGTACAGTAAATTCATTTATTTTGTACTGTGAAACCGCACCGTCAGAGAACTAATAATTTTTGTCAGCTTAGTCAGCTGAGATTTAAGAAATTCTATGAATTTCTTCTGGAAAGCGAAAAAGGTTGCTGTGTTGTGATCCAAGGTATCCGAAATGATAACACAATTCAATGGAACAATATTTCCTTGCTGCAAGAATAGGCAGCAAATGGATGAAAGAATGCTTGAGAATTGTTGTAGTGGACCCCTTGTACACTATCCCGAAAAGCAAATGAAAAGTTTGCGTTAGTGTTAGCGTTAATAAAATACTCTTTGTAGATTTGATATTAATGTCAATCACTTTATTTTTGAAAATCTCAATCAGACTTCTTTTGATCTACTGCTGGGAGTGAACATTATTTCAAGTTTGCAAATGTTTTAAAAGCATGATTGTCACTATCCTTAGTCACATCTATCTTTACAGTAGTTGGAAAGAGGAGGAGGAAATGTTCATGTAATACCTGAAAAACAAATAAAAAGTTTTCCAAACAGTCGGCCACAACCAGAACTTCTCCGTCGGTCGAGTTGTCCCGAGTGATCTGGTAGAACTCTCCCTGTTTCGCTGCAATATAGTCATGCTTCCTAACAAATGCGGCTTCTTCACTCTGGTGGGCGCAGAGTGTTTCGCTAAGGTTCGCCAGCACTAATCGCTTCTGCTTGGGGATACGAGATGTTCCATCCTGAACACTTTTACACTCCTTCTTACCAGCCAGTTCTTTACTCACGTCTGCCTCATGCAGGGTTGCCATTAGATTTTGAAAAATATCTGGCATGTCACAAATAAAAAATCTGGCAAAATCTGGCAATGTAAAAATTTGAACTAGCAATTGAAAAGGGTCAAGAGGTTTTACAAATGTTGATACGCCCTTTACAAATGTTGTCCCAAAATGAGTCATTTTTTGACTCGTATACTCGCATTCTTTAGTAACAGTCAATCACACCTTAATTTAACGGTCACTTTGAATATAATGAAATATTTCAACATGTTTTGGCTGCGTCCTTTTGTTTGCACGTTTCTGAATGACATAACATCAAAAAAGTGATCAGTTTTGTGTTACCTATCAAAATGCGCGGTATTACTCCGGAACAACGTAAAAGTATCGTACACAAAGGGTGCACTGTGAGCGGACTCTCCTTGAGAAAATTAGCCAAGGACGAGGGTGTAAGCGTCGGAGTGGCACGATTTGCGATTCGAAAATATAGAGAACAGTGTACGTTTGAAAATGCTGCCAAAGAGTGGTCGGAAATCCGGTCCTGTTAGTCCGGATATCGATAAAAAGATCAGGAAGCAAGATCAGGTTCACAAATGTGGGGAGGCTGAGGCTCGTCGGGTAACTGGACGTGGCGGGATCAACAGTCCCCCCCAGAATACACCAATGGTGTATCCTTGCAAACGCCCACGTCTAGCACGGCGAGTTTCACGGCTGGACGCTCGTATATGCCAGTGGCGGTCTGAACCGTAGCCCACCTTACCTGACCGTCAGCTCCTGGTTTTGTAGCTATGACCCGTCCCTTCGGCCAACAGTTACGCGGAAAGTTTGGGTCCACGATGACAACGATGTCATCGACTTCGATGGGTTTTGCTGGGCTAAACCATTTGGTTCGACGAGTGATCGATGGCAGATAATCTCGAATCCATTGTCCCCAGAACTGGTTAGCCAAAACCTGAGAGTATTGCCAGCAGTTTCGAAGTGCCGCAGGGTTGTCATCAAAAGGTACCAATGGCTTCAAACCGTTAGATGAACCCAGCAAGAAGTGGTTGGGAGTGAGCACCGGGGATTCATCATTCTCCAAAGGGATACTGGTCAGTGGCCGCGAGTTTACCACATTTTCTACTTCGATGAGCAAGTTTTCCAGAACCTCGTAGGAGAGTGAACTGTTCGGCAGCAGCTTAGCGAGATTTTGCTTAACTGTGCGAATAAGACGCTCCCATGCTCCACCCATGTGCGGGAGGCTGGGGGATTAAAACTCCAGCTGGCGTGAGGCGTAGTGAACTCGGTCATCAGGCGATCCTGATCCAGGCTTTCCAGAACGGACTTCAACTCTTTGCTAGCCCCTCGGAAGTTAGTTCCTTGGTCACTATAGATGACTGCCGGTGTACCCCTCCTACCTATGACGTTGCGCAATGCCATGATGCAGGAATCGGTACTGAGTGTGTGTGCAATTTGCAAGTGTATGGCGCGGATGGTTAGACAAGTGGCTATCAGCACCCAACGTTTCTCCGTCTTTCGGTAGGCAGAGACCGTAATAGGACCGAAATAATCCACCCCATGTGCGTGAATGGGCGAGAGTAGGCAGCCAGACGTGATGGCGGCAGATCACTCATGGTTGGGGGTTGTGGCGTTACCCTTTCGTTCATGCATTCCTGGCATTGTTTCCGGATTTTTTGTATATTGACTTGAGGCGAGGAACCCTGTATCGCTGACGAATCTCGTTGAGAACAGTGTTATGATTTTGATGGTGATACTTGCGATGGTAATGGAGAACTATAAGGCGAGTGACGTTATGATTTCGAGGGAGGATAATTGGATTAACTGCATCGTAGCTGATCTTCGGGCAGGCGCCGGTTCGACCACGTACTCTCAACACATCGGATTCGTCGAGGAATGGACAAAAATAGGCAATTGAGCTGCTTTTGGGGATCTGCTTCTCCGTTCCATTTAGGCGATTACCGACGAAGATTGCAAGTTCATCGGCGTACTCGCAAGTCTGGGCGAGACGGTAGAGAAAATTCTCGGCTCTTACCAACTCCGGCTGCTTCAACGGTCCACCGGTTCGCTGCTTCGTCTTGGCCATTTGCTGTGAATTGTAGATAAACCGGAACACGTACGCTGTACTTCGGAGCATCGTTGTCCACTGGGAAAAGTTTTCCGGGTCGACGATCGGTTCGGTCGTGGCAATATGTGTTAGTAGGTGTGCACGCAGTTCAGCATCCGTTGTTCCACATTGAGGACTGGCAGGCCATTTTCCTTTAGGCCACCGGAGAAATTCTGGGCCCTGAAACCAACGGCTGGAAGCGCTGAGATCAGGGTGGCGTGTCCATTTTGTTCCTTCATCTGCCACGTTCTGTTTGGTTGGAACCCATCGCCACTCCTTCACATCGGTAGTTTCTAGTATCTCACTCACTCTGAATGCGACAAACTGACTGTATCTTCGGTGATCAGAGTTTAGCCAGCAGAGAACGTCCCTGGAATCGGCCCAGAAGTAACGCTCCAACACTTTAACGGATAACGACTGGACGACACTGTTCGCTAAACGAACTCCTAGGATACTGGCTTGCAGCTCTGAGCGGGGAATGGAAAGGAATTTCAGTGGGGCAACTCTTGTTTTTGCACTGACGAAAGCGGTTTCGATCACGTCGCCTTCCTCGAACCTGAGATATACCACCGCTGCAAAGCCACTCTCACTCGCGTCGACGAACGTGTGCATTTGAACTTTGCAACTGCTTCCTAGTGACACAGATACTCTATAACATCATGGGATCTGGACATTGGTCACCTCAGGCAAAACTTTTAACCATGTTATCCACTTCTGGAACTGTGGTTCTTCGATGGGGTGTCCCAGTCAACCGAGGACCTCCAAATCTCCTGCAGCAGAACTTTAAGGTACATGAGGAAGTGTGCAATAAAGCCAAGTGGGTCAAACATCATCATAAGCGTGCGAAGCACCTCACGTTTTAGTGGGTCTACGGCGTCCGGACAACAGGTTCTGGTCATATCGTGGAGATACCTTGAATGTGAAGCAGTCTGTAGTTGTGTTCCACCAAAGACCTAATACCTTTTCGGTAGCGCTTTCTTCTCCGACTCCAAGATTCTTCTCCTTGGTTGCTACTTCCTGCAGGGATGCCAGGACGGTTGACGAATTTGACAACCAATTGCGCATTTCGAATCCTCCTGCAGCGTGGATGCGTTTCACGTCGTGTGCCAGCTTTACAGCCTCTTCCTCCGTTTCGACGCTAGCGAGCATGTCGTCGACGTAATGTTTCTTTACAATGGCGTCAACGGCTTTTGGGCACTCGTTTTCGAATCGTTTTGCGTTGATGTTCTTAACATACTGAAACACGATTGGAAATGTTCGGCGAAGGGCTGACATCCTGTGTTATGTACAAATGGTACAAGGTCATGAAGCGGGTTTGAGGGTTCAACTCAAGGAGCTTCTCAAAATTTTCGATCACCTGGGGGTTCATAGCTTCACACCTGGTGAGGAGCCGGAGAGATAATTCTGTAAACCGATCCGAGAGTGGCAACATGCCAGCCAGCACTTCAAGACTCATGGTGTGAGTCGAGTGCATGCAACCTAACGCGATACGAAGACACCGATACTGAATACGTTCCAGTTTGATAAGTTACCAACAATGATATCGGAGATTTTTCGAGATAACACCAATGCATATCTACGACATTTGGCATGAAAAAACATAGATTTCCGTAATTTCCAATGTCCACTACCCCATCCCTCCATTGGGAATGTTTCCATGGGTAATTCCGATTGAGCTCAAATTTTGCAAGGGTGCTTGTTTCGATGGGACAAAACTTTTGAGCACAAATTTTTTTTTTGAAATTCGAAAAGTCACTTTTGATTGGTAGCCTAGTATAAATATTTAACTCTATTACACTGAAATAAACAATTAGTTTTGTTGAATTATGTCTAGATGTTTGTACTTATTATTGCTTGACACCTGTTTCCTGATTCTTAATTTTTAATGAGTTAATCCACAATTGGAACCGACGCTTCCTTTGTAAGCACAAAGGAAACCGTTTCATGCAAAAGAAATCTTCCCCTTCTTCTCATAGAACCTAAAAAAAAAAATTGCAAACTGGATGGATATTTTAAAGAACAGCTTTTGAAGAACCATCTGCCTCCTTCTGGTTAGTCTAAAGGATGCGTATTAATTTCATTGCCTATCAATCCACCCAATCCGTTTTTGGCCCTTCATATATTGACATGATGACGGCAATCAGCGGTTATTATAGCCTGATCAAGCCAAAGAGAGAGGAGAGCTCGATACTGTTGGACTAAGTTTTCGTACCACAATGAGTGATAGTACATATATCAAGACTTCATACATCATACATATATCAAGCCGTTGTCAGCCTAACTGGACTTACAAGCATACACAGGAACGACATAACATATCAACCCAACCCTCGCTACACCTCTGTGAATAAGACACTGATAGCACCGAGTTCAACGCCTCGCAAAGCTGTAAACACACTCGCCCTTCGTGAGGAGCTACTGGAACCAATAAATTGAAGCCATAGCCCTGCATCCTCCACCACAGCCATCCTGGACACTGAGAATGGGTTGAACTCTCAGCAACGCCCACCCGTCCATGTCTCAGGTTTGTCGTCGTGAATACCCACTCCGACAGATTATCGACCGTAACCAGATTGGAAAATTGGGACCTACAGCCCAGTGAAGCGGAAAATAAAGTCTTGTTCGATCGGAGGGAGGGATGCTGCTGGGTTTGCTAACACGTAATTGGGTGCTATTCTGTGCGGTCTGGGTCGTCGCCATCGTCTCCGTCGTCGGTTGCAGCTAGCGTGCAGGGAAATCAGTGTACAACGGTGTTTACTGAGGAAAAAGAGCAACTGCACTCTGCAAAGCTAATGAGAGTAAATTGTTGAACCAAGCGAGGAAAAGTGGTTGGATTTAGTTTAACTGGAATTTCGCTCGAGAAATGGTTGATCGTGGGAGGATATTTTGCTAAAATGAGATGAAGTGTAAACTGCGTTCCTGTCGCTGGGTGGCTTAAAAAAGAGTCACGGTGGAGTTCTTAATATGTTCCACAGTGATAGGTTTACAAAGATGTTAATCAAAGGAATAATTCTAGACAACATCGTCAAGAGGTCGAAAGTAACAATTGTAAACAATGACTTTAAAGTAAATTTCCTGCAAATGCTAGGTTTCCAACGTCTATATTTAAAGGGTGTATTCGATAAAAATGGCACACACATATATACTCATCAAAATTAAACTGATTATCGGATTTTCTTAAAATTTTCAGGGAATGAAGAACTACTAACGAGTTTTGATTTACAACATTTGTTTTATTCAATTTCGTCTCCCATCCCGAATGCCCGCACCTTCCTTTTCACTTCACCCATCAAATGTTGTACAACCGATTTTCCCAGTGTTTTTGTTGTTTTTACCCTATTTTTCTTCAATTCTAGCTCTGTTTTTATAGTTTTGGGATGTTTGCGAAGTTCCGTTTTCATAATTGCCCAGAATTTTTTCAATTGGACGAAGTTTCGGTGAATTTTGTGGGTTCATATCCTTTGGCACAAAATTGACTCCGTTGGCTCGGTACCACTCCAATACGTTTCGAGCGTAGTGGCAGGATGCTAGATCAGGCCAAAACAGAGTTGATCCTTTGTGCTTCTTAATGAATGGCAAGAGACGCTTCTTAAGGCACTCTTCCGTGTAAATCGCACCGTTTATTGTTCCGGAAGTGATGAAGGGAGCACTTATTTCACCACATCCGCAAATCGCCTGCCAGATTAGAAACTTCTTTGTAAATTTCGATAGTTTCTTCTTTCGAACATCCTCCGGAACATCGAACTTCGACTTGGCAACGAAATATTCTTGCCCAGGAAGTTGACGGAAGTCGGCCTTGACGTATGTTTCATCATCCATCACGATGCAATCGGATTTGGTGAGCAGCTTCGTGTAAAGTTTCCAGGAGCGGGTTTTCGCAGTGATGTTTTGTTTTTCATTCCGGTTTGGGGCTTTTTGCACTTTGTAAACATGTAACCCAGCACGCTTCATGGTTTTCTGCACAAAACCGACTGACACCTTAGACTTTTTAGCGACATCTCGAATTGACATGTTTGGACGGTTCTTGAATTGTTGTACGACTTTCCTGGCCATTTTACTGTCCATTGGACCACTTTTACGACCACTCCCTTCCTTCCTTTGGACACTCAGACGCTCCTTGAAGGTTCTTATTGCACGAGACACAGTTGATTTTCTGTGTGCCATTTTTATCGAATACACCCTTTACTACCGACGGGAAGGTAATAACCCCCTGTATCTGTTTCTGGTGCTATTTTGTTTGTGGAAGCAAGCAGATCCCAGAACATTACTCTAGAAGTCATTGTTTACAAATGTTACTTTTGACCTCTTGGCTACTTTGTCTAGCTTTCACGTCGACGTTCATATTGCTCAATGACGTATGTATAAGATCTGACGGAATGCACTGCTCGCTAGGATTGGAAGTAAAAATAATGTAAACATTGCTGAGCCGACGAGTGATAACGTCACACTAATAAGCTTTCTATAAGCATGCATAAATGCATTATAAATGCCGAATTGTGGAAATAATCCTTTTTAGAACAAACGCATTTCCTTCCGATAACGTGGGTCATTTATAGTGAATTTAATTGAGGTAATTGAATTGCTTCCTCATTAACCTTCATCCACTGGGAACTGACAATGGAGTAGCAATATAGAGCCAATTTTTTTTTATCATCGATAGACTAAAGTCGGCAGCAAAATTATACGGCAGGTAGCGAAGGTTTTCTTTCAGTCGAGTTATAAGTACGAGACACTGAAAAAGTCTGCACATTGTAGACGAAGTACGCGTATCTGTCGAAGATAAGCAAAGGTAGTTGGAATTAAATGGAGATTACTAATGTTCTTCTAATTAATAGCAAAATTTAGTTTTACTGCACATTAAACAACCACGGAGCGAACGAATAAAACACAGTATGACGAAGCACTTTCCGAGCTCTTGTGTGGCGAGCGCAAGAAGCGCGGTGGTATTAGTGTCATGTGGGAAATTGCTTCATTTAACTAATATTGTTGTGGCAACTGGGCCAAACCTTATATAGACGTCATTGCATATTATTAACTTTAAATTAAAGTTTTGAAAATATCGTCTCGACAATAGGCGCTGCGAAATCTTATTTTGGACAAAAAGATAGAAAATCCTAATCGTTCACAGAAAACCTTCGTGAATTCGGTTGGGGTACCGGAACTACCGGTGTTGACAGTCATCAGCAAGTTTCTTCAAACCAAAACGGTTCAAAGGAAGCCAACCAAGCAGTCGAAAAGGGGAACATGCAACAAACATGAGGTGAAAGTAAGCAAGATGAAGCCCAACATGTCGATCAGCAGTTTTGCCAAAAAAAAATGGATGAAGCTAAGTAAACTGTGCAGGGCATTGAAGTGAGATGTGGACTGAGGTCATTTCCACAGAGGCCCAGAAGAAACCTCACCGAGATGATAAAGAGCTTGAATAAGCGAGAAATTATTCGTTACTATTCAAAAATACTGGTTTCATCGTACAGGACGATGACAGATGCTTGAAGACTGACTTTTCACAAAAACCTAATAATAAATTCTACACTGCGAAGGACATTGGAAGCCTCGAGCCTAAGTTTAAAGAACAGAAGAATACCCCGTTTGTACAGTCAATTTGTGTTGTAAGATCATTTCTTTTGTACAATCATTTGGGTTGTTAAATCAGTCAACCCTTCATCACAACCTTGAACATTAACAGTGAAATCCACAGCAAATATTGCCCTCAAAAACACTTATTGCCTAGTGCTGCATTCTCAAAACACTCAGTTTTGGCCCGATTCGGTATCTTGCTACTACTCAACAGAGACGAAGAAATTGTACGAGGAAAATAATATTGTCATTGTGATACCTCGTGACGTTAACCCTCCCAACTGTCCAGAGCTCCGACCGATCGAGAAATTTTGGGCAATAATGAAGGCTGATAGTCGGAAAATGAGAGACGAGGCAGAATCGGTTCAAAATGTCAAGCAAAAAGGGACACAAGCTTGCAAAATCAGAGGAGAGAAGCTTGTCCAAGCCTCGACGGCAGGAGTCAAGATGTGGGTCCGAAAATTAAGGCGTGAGGATGAAATTTAAGTCTATCATTGCAAAAGTGTAAAGGGACATACTTGAGGAAAATAAATGTTACAAAAAAGATTTGTTTGGACTTCTGTTAAACCTATAACATTCGTGTGATGATTCAAAATGTATTTAACAACATCAGTTACTATCGTTTGCCACATCAAAAGTTATTCATATTTTTTAGAGTTTGTTTTGGTATTTCTGACCGTACAAACCAACAATTCGGGATTTTATCGATGGTGTCAATTCTAGACCAACTAAATTATGCCCATAAAGGGTGTCCACGATGAAATTGCCACACTATGAAATTGCTCTAACTTTTTAATCGTTGGGAAGAATTTAATGAAAATTTGGGTGGATTTAGTTCATAGTGCATTATTTACATCCTGCAAGTTTTAAAGTCATGTGATCAAAACTCGCGAAAATGGAGTCGAAAGAACAGCTCGTGCGTGATAAAATCTTGCGCATTCATCACGAGAACAAGGATCTCGCATCGTTCCATCGCTAAAACGTTGGAAATCGCGAATTCCACGGTGTCACGAGTGATGAAGCGGTTCGAGGAACGGTTGACCACCGATCGGAAGCCCAGAAGTGAAGGAAAAAGTATTCCGTACAACACCAAAAATCACAACCGCGTAGTTGGGGCCTTCAACCGAAATCCGAACGCCTCCGTTCGGGATGTGGCTAAGAAGCTGCACCTAAGCCGAAGTTTTGTCCAGAAGGCCAAAACTAAGGCTGGGCTTCGAACGTTCAAGGTACAAAAGGCCCCTAATCACGACGAGAAGCAGAACAACACAGAAAAAAATAATTAATTTTAACAAGCGCGTAAAATTTCCCCTCGTGTAATTCCAAGCCAAAGGAGCGTAAACAACGATATTGTTTGCAATCTTTCATACAACAGGCTCGATTCAGGCGTTATCTGGCTTAAATTTACGTGAAATATCCCATTATGTTCTGCCAAATCTAGCATTCCCTTTATGTGCATTAGATAACGCAGAAAATTCAGCGTTTCGTTTTATCTGTGAAGTCCGCCAAAACCCGTGCCAGGAAGTTGTACCTCAACATGCTGACGAAAGTTAAATGCTGCATCATGGACGACGAAACATACATATGTGAAGGCCGACTTCAAACAGATCCCCGGCAACCTGTTTTTCACGGCCAAGGATAAGTTCAAGAAATCCGTTCCTCGCTCCTTAGCCAGCCACGGAACTAGTCAGCCCAACTATCGGAAGTGTCTCGTTTGTTCCGACAACCATCCCTTGTACCTGTGGATCGTTTTCTCCAAGATTAACATCGAAGACAAAGAAATTGAGGTCGGACGCCACCAACTTTGACGTGCCTGTGCCCGGAAAGGTCATCAAGCTCGGTAATGAACCTCACCTCTGTACCGGAGATGCGTCTCCACTGAGACTCTCCAGTATCCACGAACTCCAGCACCTCGGAATCATCCCCACCAAAAGCCGTCTCTGCCCCAATTGTAGAAGAGTAACCCATGACTGAATCGCTCTCCCAACAGTTCATGGCCAAACACTCCAAGATCGACGTTCCGATTGTGAGTCTTGAGCGTTTTCAACACGTGACAGTGGCAATCTTCAATCAACCATCATCCTTCGTGCCAGTGGATATTCTACCGGAGTAGAATTCTCGTTGCTCCCGAAAATCACCTTGAACCAACCATCATCAGCCTTGGACGTCCCCTCCTGGAAATTTTGGACGGAATCCCGTCCAATTGGTATTGGGAGAGGAAATCTTCTACGACCTGTTTGTTGTGGGACAGTATCGCCGCTTGTCCCGAGACTACAATACAATAGATTGCCTGGGGTCCAGCGAACAATCAGACGGCAGGTCATCTATAGCAGAAATAGAGTGTGGATAGAAGCAGAACGTGATCTGGTGAGGTAAACAATCACCCGATATCTCAAGCAGGGCAATGTGTTACTGGTGAGAGCGCTGATCGTCAGCTAGGAGAACGCAAGAGAGCGCGTCCACTTGGAACTGCAGTGGTGGATATGTTTGCGCGGGATAAGTGGAGTGGAATTATGAGCGATGTCCAATTCTAGGGGTTCGTGATATCTTTTCAAACTTCGATGTTCGTGATCATTGGGCTTCTGATGACCAGTTTTGTTTCTAGCTTTGTTAGTTGCTTTCAGATCGTCCAATTGAACCACAGGCACAAGTAGTGGCCTTCGCATGGCCAAGCATTTTTATATGTTTTTATTTTATAAGTACAAAACTTGTTAAAACGGAACAAAATGTAGTTTTGTGTAGTTTTTTGTGACTTTGTAAATAAAGAATTTTAATTTGTCCGTGAGTGTTTTTCAATTTGTTCAAGAAGTATTATTTTCCGAATGCCAGCGGGGCTGGTAAAAGGAAGATATCAATGGCACCCAGGTCCTAACTCAATCCCACCGATCGAGTGTTGAGGAGCCATCCACTACATCGAAGGAGGTAACTGCTCGGTTCCACAACATAGCTCATAGTGGCCGGATTGAACTCGGTGAGTCCCAGCCAAGCCAAGTCAACTCCCCTCTTGTTTGGGTCGTTTCTAGAGCGCTTCCCCATTGCCGACCGCCAGCATCGCAACGGTCACAGATCTCCATCGTTTAACGGGGAAGTTTTGGACCATCCAAGAAGACAACGACTCGACAAACTACTCGCTACATTGTTCGACTTCCTCGGTGACAGTGGCCGTTCTGCTATCCATCGTTTCCACCTTGTCGGTAATCGTCTGTCTCATAACCCGGAGCTCAGCGACCAATATCGAGAGTTCATGCGAGAATACGAAGGATTAGGACACATGCATCAAGCCTACAACCATGAAATGACACCCACGCCATACTATCATCTCTCACATCATGCCGTTATTCGTGAAGACAGTACGACCACCAAAGTGCATGTAGTCTTCGACTCATTCTGTCGCACCCCCGAAGGATCATCGCTAAGTAGCACCCGAGTAGTCCTCCAAGGACGAGCAAAATCGATTTCCGCAAACTTCCGAAATTTTTTGAAATGTGTTAGGTCAACCAAACTGTCCTGGAGCTCAGAACTTACGATTTACTGTTGTAACAGTAGCTTTATCCGCTTCACAATCTGACTATAAATATTCAAACAAGTTCCATTAATGCCCTCGACGACCAACAGACATTCTGGAGAGTGTGAGGTGTTTAGTGGAATACTTGTAACTAAAAATGAGATGAATGATTATTGCTTATCTAGGCAGATACACGTATTTCATCTACAATGTGCAGACTTCTTCAGTGTCGTGAACTAACAGTCACGTATTAGTACACGACACTGAACAAGTCTGCACATTGTAGACAAAATAGGCATATCTGTTAAGATAAGCACTGAAGGTAGTTGGAATCAAATGAAAATTACTAATCTCCCTTTTAATTTTCTAAGACATTATGAGATAATCTTGGGCTATTCATGGCAAACAAACTAAATTAAGTTTGTATAGCCCATAAAGCTACTGTTGCAAATGTACACTTTAAGTTTTGAATGACCTAAAACTAACAAGATTATCCTTTGATGTCTGTGGACGATTCAGAATATTCATTGAATATGTTTGAATAGTTGTCGTTGTTTTGTATAACACAAGAGGCTACGGTTCCTGCTGTATATCTTAGGTTCTGAACTCAAGTCAGTTTTATGAACTTGAACATCGCAAGATAATCTGATAATGACTGATGACCTTTCAGAAGATCCACTGAATGTGTGTCAGATGCACAGAAAATTTTCAAAGTGCATATTGTCACCTTTGATAGGTTATAAAGGGACTGTACATCCAAACTTCTGAACTCAAAATCCGCTTTGGTGACCTAGAACATCTTAAAATATCTCATTCTATCTGTTTACATTCCAGAAGACTCACTTAAAGTGGTCTAATACATACTGTTACTTTATTTGGTAAAGAAAGCTACAGTTACAGCTGTAGATCTTCAGTTTTGAATTTCAGGATAGTTTGGATAACCTAGAAGAGCATCTCACAATGTCTGATGGGCTTCCCTATACCCTAGAAAGCTTTTGTTGCAACTGTAGGTCCTATGTTCTGATCTAAAGGAAATTTTAGAAGACCGAGAACATTTCATATTGCTCTATAATATTTGTTGATCTTTGAAAATATTAATTGAATATGTTTGAACATTTATTGTTACTTTGCGTTGCTTAAAAATTACTGTTACAACTGCAAATCTTAATTTCTAAACGCCAGGGCAGTTTGGATGATCTAGAGGATCAGATAGTTATAAAATATTGCCTGCTGATTTTCAAAACGATTCATTGCATATGTTTAAATACATATAGTCACCTTATATAGCCCAGAAAGCTACTGTTACAACTGTAGATCTCATGATTTGAACTTAAGGACAGTTCAGTTTACCTGGAATATCCCAAGATTTTCGCATTATGCCTGTTGACTTTCTACACTATTCAATTAATATTGTTAAATGCATATTGTTCCTTTGCATACTCCAAAAAACTACTGTTACAACTGTAGATCTTATTTTCTGAACTCAAGGACATTTTGGATAACCTTGATAATCATGGTTTATCTCGTAATGTTTGTTTTCGTTCAAAAAATATTCACTGAACATGGTTGAATAAGCAGAGTTACTTTGTATAACCCAGATAGCTAAAGTTACTACTGTAGATCTTAAGTTCTAAACTCAAGGAAAGGTTTGATGACCTAGAACATCACAAAATTATCAAATAATGACTGTTGTAATGCCTTTCTAAATGGTTCATTCAATTTGTTTGTATACAAATCATAATCTTATATAGCCCTTAAAGCTACTGCTACAACTTAAGATCTGAAGTTCTGAACTCAAGTGCATTTTGGATAACGTAGAATATCCCTGAAAGATGCAAACATATTCAACGTTTATCACCATAAATTTAGTAAAACGCATGCATGTGTACCGTATTCCAAAACAACGCTTTATACTATTACTAAGGAATTTATTTTTTCTTCCTTAATTTCTACATACTCAGGATGTTCTAGGTCTTAAATTCATATGTTTTTTTTTAATTTCCCACAGAGAAGGATTGATGAAGAACATTGCCCCAAGATAGCGTACACAGTCATTACAGCCATTTCCCTTATGTGGTCGTATATGATCCCTTAAAGGGTGTCCACGATGAAATTGCCACACTATGAAATTGCTCTAACTTTTTAACCGTTGGGTAGAGTTTAATGAAAATTTGGGTGGATTTAGTTCATAGTGCATTATTTACATCCTGCAAGTTTTAAAGTCCTGTGATCAAAACTCGCGGAAATGGAGTCGAAGGAACAGCTCGTGCGTGATCAAATCTTGCGCATTCATCACGAGAACAAGGATCTCTCGCATCGTTCCATCGCTAAAACGTTGGGAATCGCGAATTCCACGGTGTCGCGAGTGATGAAGCGGTTCGAGGAACGGTTGACCACCGATCGGAAGCCCAGAAGTGAAGGAAAAAGTATTCCGTACAACACCAAAAATCACAACCGCGTAGTTGGGGCCTTCAACCGAAATCCGAACGCCTCCGTTCGGGATGTGGCTAAGAAGCTGCACCTAAGCCGAAGTTTTGTCCAGAAGGCCAAAACTAAGGCTGGGCTTCGAACGTTCAAGGTACAAAAGGTCCCTAATCGCGACGAGAAGCAGAACAAGTCCGCCAAAACCCGTGCCAGGAAGTTGTACCTCAACATGCTGACGAAAGTTGAATGCTGCATCATGGACGACGAAACATATGTGAAGGCCGACTTCAAACAGATCCCCGGCAACCTGTTTTTCACGGCCAAGGATAAGTTCAGCGTTCCGGAGCATGTCCGCACTTAGAAGATGTCCAAATTTGCGAAGAAATTCCTGGTTTGACAAGCCATCTGCACGTGCAGGAAGCGGAGTGCACCTTTCGTGACCCAGGACACGATGAACGGACAGGTGTACATAAAAGAGTGCCTCCAGAAGCGGCTGCTTCCTCTCCTGAAGGCCCACAACGTCCCAACAATCTTCTGGCCGGATTTGGCCTCATGCCACTACTCCAAGGACGTGCTGAAGTGGTATGCGGACAATAAGGTCAATTTCGTGCCGAAAATGTTCAACCCTCCCAACACTCCGGAGCTCCGCCCCATCGAGAAGTACTGGGCGATTATGAAGCAGCACCTTCTTAAACGACCTATGGTAGTGAAGACAGTCGAGGAACTGAAGAAAGTATGGGTTTACATGCAAAAAACGGTTGATTCACAGGTTGTACAGAATCTTATGGCCGGGGTTAAGGCCAAGGTGCGGGCATTTGCGTATGGACTGTAAATAAAATACGAGTAAAATGGTAAAATGAAGTTTAATAGTTATTTCTCAATGAAAATTTGATGGCAATCGGATGAAAACTCGAATTTTACGAATCAATTTTGTGTGTGGCAATTTCATCGTGGACACCCTTTAGGCCTGAAAGGGTTAATATAATTTTTAAGACAAGGGGTAACATTTCCGATTTTTTCAATAGTATGTGGCCCGAAATCAACATTGTTCTTTACTCAAATTGATGCGTAGAAATATTTCCGACTGATTGATGCAAAAATTTCGAAAATCTTTTGAAAAATGACTGAGACATTAACGTTCAAAACCTGACCACTTTTCGTGACTGTCGCAAAGTGATATTTTTTTAATTTTTCGCCAGTATAGAAAACAAAGAGGAAGACGTCAACGTCTACGTCAAAGAATTTGTTTCATTCCAACGGAGGTTAATTTTTACCGCATCTAAATAATAAGTTTAATAAGTGGATTCAGCAATGAATCAAGGTGAGGAAATGCATTAAAATTGTGGCTCCAATCGCCGAACAAATCAACAGAGGTAGAGTTTGAACCTTAAGCTGTGCCACCTCGGATTAAGAGGTCAACAGCACCCTACCCAAACCATCTTCCCTTTGAAGCAGTGATATGGGCGCCTCGATTTCGTCAGCCATTCTCGGTACATCTCCCTCTCGCGGATTTTGGATACCGTGTTTTGTTTGTCGCTCCGGTGTGGTGCCTTTCTGACCTGCAGACTTGGAGGCCAAGGACAATTGAATAGATGATTCAACACCTTCCTTGCCTTCACCGAATCAGTTGTCTTCAGGTTTCTGCCACAGGGTCGTCTGGGTCTCTGGGACACCATCTAATAATGGAATCCCAGGTATTTTTCGATCCATCTGTGAGACGCAGTCGGATTTTCCACGACGGTGCCTATATTTTGGAGGAAAACTGCTCTTGTTCCGATACCACCTCAATAATCACTTGACAGATTGTGATAAACGTTAATGAAGATTCTCAACGTAACATTTCAGCTAGTTTAAGTCAAAATTCACGCTAGTTTAAGTCAAGCTAGTGTAAGTCAAAATTTCATCAATTTTTACCCATACACTAAAATGTCACGGAAATTAATCATTGTTTCTCTTTTTTTCGAGTACAGTCTTTAAATATATATATATATATATATACATATATATATATATATATATATATATATATATACATAATACATTAGGTTTACCTAAACTACTTGCAGTTGGAGCATCTGACATAAATCTCAATGGATTGAGTTTTAAAATAGAGCATAAATACAGGAATACTCGCTTCACCTCTGACACGAACAATTAGAATTGCAGTACAACCCAGACTCTTCGTTTCAGGAACACTCTCAAAACGATTAAGTTTATTTTCGCTCTACAGTATTACCCCTATAACTTCCACTTGGCTTCGCAACTCCGCCATGCCATGAACCCAAATTGACCGGCACGGTCTTTGGCGCTTGCCCTAGCGATGATCACACGGGGGTTATTCCCCTGTCTTGTCTATGTGCTTCATGTGCACGGTGGATGTATAATTCATAACGACAACTATGGTTCCCACCTCTGTCCACTTTTCTCACAGCGACGGCCGAGAAATTTATAATGTCATCGTTT
>JASCZW010013468.1:0-25488 GCA_034211315.2 Aedes japonicus | reverse complement strand
CTTTCACTGATGCAACCAAAAAGTGCATGGTAACAAATAGATTCCAATATTCATTACTTCTTCCTGTAGAAGCCTCTTTCACAGTAGCTTTTCGAATCGCCATTAAATCTGAAGTCCACATGTTCTTCAAATTGTCAACTGCCATTCTTCTTGAAATCAAGTTTCAAATTTAGCCTTGTTTACTTTACGAGTCCTAACGCGTGTCCGGAAATAAATAAATCCGCAAGTATGATTCTTTACGCTTTTCAATAATATATTCAAATTTCACCCTAACGCTCAAGCTTTCGGACCTTTGATTTTACCAAGAATTTGACTAGTAGTGGAAAAACTATGTCACATATTCTGCTTCTTTAATTTCCTACCACGTCGTAGAACGTTTATATAAAGGCATAACTGAGTTGCGCCAGTTTTAGCCTTATTACTTCCAATATAAGTCTTACAGTGCACTTTTAATTTTTGTGGCAACTTATGTTGTTATTCCTTCGTTTATCTTAGGGCATGAACAAGCAAACAACCTGTTTCTTCATGGTATAAGAAACACCATTGTAAGCAGTAGGATTGACCTTTTCATGTGCCTTGTGTTAGTAATAGAGTTCATGCCAGTTAGGTTTATTTTTTCATGTTGAACCGTTTTTTTTGTTTTCGTTTCATGTTTGCTTGTGCCAAGTTCAAACACGGCAAACCAACCTGGCTTCGCTCTAATTCGTTGATTGTGAGTGGTTGTCTTGCAACTCGATGAGATTGAGTAGGGACAAGTATCCTACATTCCAGACAATAAATAAATAGAAAAGAAACACTTATTGAAAACAAACCCGCGAGATAGGAAATTGAATAGCTCTTGTCTAGGTGTCAGATTGGTTCGGAATTGAAGTATTGTTAAATTTGGGATGCGGACGGTAAGTAGATCCCATACTGGAGGATATGCTTGAATTTAGACTTTCGAAAAAAAATTAATCCAGTATTTTTGTGTGCCACTATTTGATAAAATCATCATAACTTTTAATTGGTGCGAATTAAGTTTAATAGGTTAGAGTGTTTTTAAAATTCTAAGTGGAACGGAGAGGCATTGTGAGAATGTCACCAATAATCTCACATGCACGCCCTTCTTTCATAGCATTTATAGCTTATTATTTTCACAATTAGCTTATTGTTTGTTCTCAACTTAGTGTAAATGCACTTCTACTATTGTGTGCCAAG
Source organism: Aedes japonicus (assembly GCA_034211315.2). Lineage (NCBI taxonomy): Eukaryota > Metazoa > Arthropoda > Insecta > Diptera > Culicidae > Aedes > Aedes japonicus. The sequence continues at coordinate 24,291 of JASCZW010013468.1, read as the reverse complement.
GAAAAGTCATACCCTATGCCCAAGGAGTCAAGAAATTTCCTTAACGAAAAATTCCTAGACCAGACCGGGAATCGAACCCAGCCACCTCCAGCGTGGTGATGCCTTGTAGACGCGTATTTACCGACTGAGCTAAGGGAGGACCCATGTCGCCCTGCATGTCATCAAATACTAAACCTTCGTTTTTTTCTTCTTCTATATATTGGTAACCTTCATGGTCGAGAGCGGTTGGGAGGATTATGAATTGATTCGAATGGTGGAGTTTTGATGGACAAAATATCCTAGCAGCACACTTGTTGCAAATCAATTAAGGTAACTTCAGTGTGACTCAATTAGGTCACAATCAAGTTGCTGCAACCAATTATGACAGTTTTGCGAAGAGAATCGATCAATGTAGATAGGTCCTTTTCAACTTTTAATCGCAAATTAGTTTGTTGTCTTCTTTCAGGTTGTTTTTCTTATTGAACTTTCAATGCCGGGTAGCATTTGTGCCTCAGTGTGGCAAAAGCAATCATATCCTATGCCCAAGAAGTCGAGAAATTTTCTTTTACGAAAAATTCCCATAGCAGAACTAGAACCCAGTCCTAACTCGGAGATGAACTTATTCATGTAGCCCTCGAAGTGCGTAGTCGATTCTAATTGTTAAGAGATTTACGGTTCACAAAATACTTTCAGTTCTACAGCAGATCTACCAAAAAAATATGGGCACCGTCGTAGAAATTCGACTTGGATTCCATCGCTCGACGGTGTTCGGGGCGGTGAAGTCATTTAATGCGACTCAGATGACCCAGCGGCAGCGGCAGAAAACCAAAGACAGCTGATCTGGTGAAGGTAAGGAAGAGGTTGAATATGTGCAAGCGTTGACCTAACCTTTTGATCTGCGATGTGGCGCAGTAGGCGGTGGTTTTCATCTGGTTTATCGAAGAAACAATCAAACATCCTGGCCTTTACGTCTACAAGAAGAGACATTAAGGTTGGCCATTTCTGAGCAGGTAAGGAAGAAGACGGTGCACAAATTCTTCAGAAAGTTCTTGGTTTGGCAGGCCGACTGTAGGTGCACAATGGGCACGATGGGCACAATAAATGGATAAGTCTTCCGGGAAGAGTGCATCTAGAAGCGCCTGCTAGTCTGACCGTGTCCGGATTTGGCTTCCTGCCATTACACAGGACCGTTATCAGTAGTATAAAGATAGAAATATTCTTTTTGTACCAAAAGAGTTCAACCCACCGAACTCGCCGGAACTTTATCCGATTATGAAGTTCTGGGCCATCACAAAGGCCAAACTTCGTTAAACACCTAAAGCATTCAAGAAACAATGGACATAAGTGTCAAAATAAGACGACCCCACTTTTGCGCAAAACCTTGCGAGCCAAGGGCAAAAGGGGTGGGCATTCAATCAATGGAGAAGAGATCCAATAAACCATTTAGAGCTGACATCCAACCATAACGCTGTAGTTTATTTCCTCGAAGTTTGAAGTTTGAATAAAATCAATGAACCAGTTTTGCTAATCGAATTTCTCATTTGTTTACCACGACAAAACAAAATATTGTAAGCTTGTTTTTATCGCAAAAAATCAATGGAATTTGCTTTTGAGAACACATTATTTTCAAAGAGAAAAGTCGATAAAGAGAATCGAATTGGCCCTTTTCGAATGTTTCACGAGAATGGTAAAAAGAAAGCCAAGTCAAGATAGAGCCAGAATAAGGGCGAATCAAACTTCATCGACGTTTTTTCAACGACTTTTCCGCTTTCAAAATACAGCGACAAGAAGCATATTTCTCGAGTAAAATTTAAAAATCTTGTGTAACATTTGAAAAGAGTATATTTTTGATGATCGATTAACTTCATTGACTTTCTCTTTGATTCATTACGCTTAAACAGGCGAGGTTGGGGCTCTGCTTGCAGCTTAAGTCCGAATGAAGACATCGTTAGCTTGCACATTGCGCAATAAATTTTATGCAAATTACTTGTGCAGTCGCTTTACACATAAAAGAGGAAATCGATGAAGAGAATCGATCAATGAAGGACCTTTTCAAATGTTGCCGGCTTCTCAGAAGCTTGCAGTTTTCATCGCAGTTTTCAAAGCTTGCAGTTGTCATCGTATTTAGGGTTCCGAAGAGGAAAAGACTAAGTTTAACCTGCTTCTTGCCGTTTTCGTTTAAAAGAGGTGAAGTTTAATAAGAGAATTCTTGTTAAGTCTAACCCTGTATCTCCATTAGCATTTTCTATTTCAACATTTCTATCACTGTCGAAGAAAACGGCGAAAGTAGACACATATCTTAACTGTTAAAAAGGATCAGACATATTTTTTTACAAAGAATGATAGACTTTTAAAAAGTCAACAATAATTAAAATGAAATCTAAAATTAAATTGAAATTTCCAGCTTCCCATCTCCGGGCTAGGACTCTGCCACTTACTTCGTTACCTTTCCCAGTGCTCTACACAGAAACAAAAGCGTTCACGAAAATGAAAACGGATCGTGAACTAGTTCACGTTTTCAGGATTTTTACCTAAAAACGTGATTTAGTTCATGATTACGTGATTCAGTTCACGGTGTATTTTTGATTGTTCTCGAAATCATGACTGCAGTTCACGGATCCGGGCACGGATTTTTTTCCGTGTATATTCTCCGCCGAAGCAGTTGCTGCTCTAACTGCCTGTTATCTTAATCGATTCCCATGGATGTAGGCGACTCTTCGATTCGACCCGCCCGGAACGATCATCGCATGGACCCCTGGCCACTATGGGATCCCGGAGGAAACTATGCGGCCACCCTGGCCTGGCTGCTGTTGGTAGACAAGGTATCCTCTATATCCGGTCAGTACCCGGATCTGATTTAAGAAAATGGATTACTAACACCATTTGTGAGGTATGGGATCAGGAATGGATGGCATCTAGTGAAATTAAAGGTGCTGCACATCGGCGGGAGGATCCTCCTGCCCATAGATCGCAGAACGTTATTTCACGTCTTCGACCAGGACACAGAAACGCATCGCACAATCTAAGTGGAGTTTTCATAAAAAAAAACTTTCCATTGTGTCATGTGGATCACATGATAGAACATTTTGCCTGCCACTTTTTCGGAATATTAGAGCTCACGCTAGCGCTATGATATTGGTTGCAGCATCAGGGATGTATCGCGTGATGAATCTTCGCCCAACTTTACAACAGCATTAACCTGCTTCGTCACTCTACGTGCAGTAAATTCAAAGTCAATTGAAATAGTAGCAATGGGACGGCTGAAACCCGCTCTCGCGAATAGTTGACGAAATTTTCCTTCGATAAAACTTATGTGCTGGAAGACTTTAAACAGCTCCCCGGAATGTCTTATTATGCTGCCATGCAACGGAACGGCGTAGAGGAGCATTTCAGGACGAAAAAAAGGCCAAGTTTCCCAAAAAATATTTGGTTTGGCAGGCAATATGCAGCTGTGGTCGAACAAGCCAAAGCTTCATCACTAACGGAACGGTAAACAAGGAAACATACCGCGAAGAATGCCTAAAGAAGCGATTATAGCTAATTGCTAAAGCTAATTTAGCATCTTGGCACTACGTCAAAAATGTTTTGGTATGGTATAAAGCGAATGGAGTCCATGTTGTACCGAAGGAGGCGAATCCACCTAACTGCCCGGAGTTGCGACCTCTCGAGCGATATTGGTCCCCCGTGAAGAGAGAACTCTTTCAATATAAACAACAAGCTACAACTACAGAAAAATTTCGAAAATCTTGGACACAAGCAGCTAAATCAGATGCAGAGAAGTTCTATTCCAAATTTAATCTGTCCAGATTTTGTCGCGAGCAAGCCTTACAGATTTATTCATTTCAATCAAAACTGAGTCCCTGCTTAGAAACTCAATTGAGAGTAGATCCGGTTTTTATGAAATAGAGGGCTTTATCACACATTTTAGAGTATTCTCGAACGAGCACGAGCTTTAATAAAATGTCAGGTGGGTTGTCCTACACCCAAAAGAATATTCACATAATCAGGAAAATATCCACTAGAAATTCACAGAACTTTCATGTGATTCAGGAAGTGGAAAATGCTTTGCAAAATCAAGTAAATCTCTTGTGTCCAGTAAAATGTAAATTATCAGATGAGTACAATTTTTTTTTCTAAGTGATATTTCTGTAAAAGTCACTCATTTTAGTAATGGAAAATATCTACATGTGTTTCCAGTAGTAGCTAAGTGAAATATTTTTTCAGCGTACGTTTAGGTGAATCTTTCAACACAGAAAATGCTAGTGAAAACGTCAGCTGAGTCACTCTATCATGAAATATTTCCCAACATTGATTGGCACCACAACCGAGGGGTAGGACAGTTATGAAATCGAATATTGCGCATTCCATCCAAAACACACGGCGGCCAACAAGCCAAATCAGCATCGACCGCAGTGCGGGTGACGATCATTAGTTTTAATTGAAACTTCCGCGTTCGTTTGTCTGGCGATGATGATGAAAGCAGCAGCAAAAAAAAACATCAACATCAAGATCTCCAACGGAACGAAGAGGAAGGAGTGAAAGAATCAAATCATCATTTCCGATCGTTGTCTGCCGTTTTGGGAATGCCGTGCGGGATGCGGAACTGCAATCGGAAACGCCCGAAGCGATTAAGAATGTGTCAGAATGCGATCATTTGGAAATGATTGCCGCTGCCGTTCCACGAAGAAGAGTTGGAATTTGACGTTAATTGGTAAAAAATGATGGGAAGATGATGGGGAGAGATTTTTTTTCTCTTTTCTTTAGATCTGAATCGATGTGACACAGTCCAGACCTTGTTGGGTAGCGATTCCGGCTTAAGCGATTCGCTTTGTGGAGGAATTTTTCAGAAGTAGAATAGAAACGCACATAGCTGGTAGCTGGCTCGTAGCCAAGTAGAAAGCCATAATGCACCACCCGTTGCGTCGTGGTCCTCGGGAAAAAGGGGAACGACACACTCGCATCATGCTGGATTCACTTGTTTTCGGGTTTCACTTCCCATGTCCTTGCCCGGCACGCACTTCAGTTTGTGTGATTGTGTGGATATGGCTAGAAACCTTAAGCCGGGAAAAAGTGGTTATGAATCCGGCGGAGGAAAGTTTTTGTCCGTCTGTCTGTCTTGGATTTCATCCCGGGGTTCGCATGTAAACCGGCAGTCAGCGAGTGGATGCTGCTGCTGCTGCGTGCTGAGCAAAGTAGTCGGTGGATTATCCGATGTGTTTTGTCTCCTCGTCGCCGTCGTCGTCGTCTTCGTTGTTGTACCACAAGCTGAGAGCATTGGTCGAGGACGAGGGGGAAAATATGCTTGAAATCGAAGATCGAAGAGCACGACACCAACCAACAGAGACAGACAACATGTGGCGTTTGTTATTATTCGGTCCTGGTTGCGAACACAGCAAGCCACGATGCGGGTGTGTGGTTGTTTGCGATCCCACGCCAACTTGGATCCGTGCGGGATAACGGCGCAATTGACGAGTCAACCAGATTCAATCAATCCTCGGGAAGCCGTTCCAAATCTCCTGAATTGACTCTAATGATATCGCTGTTGCCTGCTGCCATGATGGTGGGTTGATGCTTATCAGAGCCGTGTTTATTCACTTGATTGACTTGATTTAACACGCCACTGTGCGAGAGGCGATTGTGTGAGTGTGGTTGCGTCGCACTCGTGTGTATATTCAAACCCGAAACCATGCACGGATAAATCTATAAAAATCTCTCTTTGATGAACGATTCAACAAAAAGCGAAGCGAGCAATGTGATCATCATCATCATCCTCAAGCTGAGTGAGCGAGCAACCGACCGGCCGACCAACCGACGACGACAAACAAGTCCGTTCAATGAGAAAATAACGGTTTGTCATTGATTGAAAGCGGATGTGGCGTCACTCATTCAATCTATACACAAACACGCACACACTCGTTCTCATTTCGAAATCGAGAAACAGAGCAAACCAAGTGGCAATTTTCTAATCAGTACTGCCCATACAAATTGGTCTGCTATTGATGGCAACGTCCCGATTGAACTTCCCCCTTGTAATGTAAGTACGTTCGAATGTAATATTTTTATTAATAATAAAAAGATTTATTAAAAACACGAATAAATAAGACGGGATTTTCTGCGTCGCACCCTTGGCTCCTGGGTCTTGGCTGGTCAATCTTGGGCTGCTCGTCGTCGGAGCTCATTAGGAGATAGAGGCAGGAAAAGTTTTCCTAATACTGGGAAACTTCGCACAGTAAATTGAACGAGTAATGATAGGTTTATTACGACCAGTGCACGAGGAGCGCGCGCTAGAGCGGATGAACATTATCGTCCTCTAATGAGATAAATAAAGCACACTGATAAATCATAGATTAAGCCGTCTTGGATGACTTTCGGCCATCCATATCAGTTGTGGTGCGCAGCGTTGCCATATTATTTTTCGATCCCATCTTGATTTTTTGTTGAAACAAATCTTGTTTATCTGTGTTTAACTGCAAAAAGTGTTGGTAAAAATCTTTACATCAAATTTTGTGTTGTAAAAGGAAAACAGATCAGTAAACGATTTAACGGGTGTCCACTAAATAATGAGAACGAAAAGAATGGATCAGGAAAAAAATACCAGTGAAGTTTTGTTCAAACTGATTTATTTTATTATTAAAAGGGTCAACTTAAATTCCTTCTAAACTAAGCTTTAGTGAATATTTGTCATGTGGTCCGTGGTCCGCCAGTGCAGCGCAGCTTAGTCGGTATGTGCTGGAACATGACCGTGGCGACTGCCGGCCACATCGATTTTTCGGATGCAGCTTTTGATCCTGTTGGTAAGTTTAGCTGGGTGTTTCTCGGCCTTCCAATTATCCTTGTATACCGTGGAGCTCAAAGAGACCGAAGAAATCCTCGAAAAGGATCGGCACTCGTGGCAAATTTGGTGCCGGATCTCCGTCCTTTGGGACATGTGGTATATTTTGCCTCTCAAAAACGTTATGTCGTTTTTGCGTAGTGCGATGATGCCTTGTCCGGCCACAATACACGTATTTGCCATCCGAGTGATGTTGTTTAAGAAATGGGATGAGTATTTTCTGCAAACACTCTCTTTGGTACACCTCCTGGTTGATGGTCAGAACCGCTTGGTTTGATCCACGGCTTCGAAATACCCTTATCGGATATTACGATGTATAACATAACCTTCGATTCAAATTTGTGCTTGAACTTATACATTACTTTTGGAGGAGTAGTAGATTTGTCCTTAGTGTAGAATCGGTCGTTTCCCGGTATCTGAGACTTCGAAAGAGGAAAGTAGCTTTCGTCGTCCAGAACGAAAGATTTTCCGCCGTAATTCCGAGTCATCCAGCGGCATTGGGATTTCACGGTTTGAATCTGCTCATCTGTGTACTCTGGGGATCTGGTTTTCTTTAGTTCTTTCTTTAGCGTCTTGCAGATGAGTGACTTCGAACAATGGAACTTTCGGGCTGCTTCCCGTTGACTTACCGAATCCTTGTTGTTGAACATGCTGCGCAGTGAGCGGAGCGTTTTCTCATTCATTATTTTCGCTGGACGGCCGCAACTTTCGTCCGGGTTACTCTCATGCATGCCAGGATACGGTATACGGTGGATACCGGAACTTTTTCACGACAAAAATGGTCCACCGTGTATTTTTTTCCACGATCTTCGTTCGCTTGAAAGAATTGTACAACGCGCGCGCGCAGTTCTTCCTGTTTCGACGGCATGCTGAACACGACTGAACATGTTAGAGTGAAATAAGAGTGTATGAAAATTTTCTGGAGAGTGCAACGATTCATTCATCTAAAGTGACATTTCTATGCGGCCGTTTTTGTTCTGATGGAAAAGTATTGAAATCATTCTCATTTTTAGTGGACACCCGTTATGTTCACTGATAATGGATCATGAGGTGTTGGTTATGATTACTAAAAGTGAATAAGTGAACAAATCGGAACGTATTCACAATCAATGATTGTTATGATGCGTGCACATTAATTTGTTGATTTTAAATTTAGTTGTGATGTTAATATTAGCTGACCACCCGAATAAACAAGTATTTTAAAGGTATTATACCATTTATCGTTTCATAATTATTCAAGTTATCTTCCAACAATTATAAACTGAAGATAAAGTCTATCATATCGATGATATATGTTATGGTAAATCAAGATCTTACCATAACACTAGGTTGTTAAGTATCGTTACCACACAAAAATTAATTTTTTTGACAAACATTTTTTCCGGTGTATTATACAGTTAATAATTTGTGAATAATAATTTTTTCTGCAGTTTTACTCTAGCTAGTATCGTTCATTTCTGGTTATATCATAAAATATTTCTTTCAACCATCACGATATACGTTAACATACTTTTATAATAAATACGATATAAAGAGATAATAGATATTGTTACAGTATAGTAATATTATATGAGAATATCAATCATGATGATAACTGCTACAATCATGATACAATAAAGAATAATACTTTTCCCGTTTTTTTCTCCCAATCGAAGTAAATATAAACATCGCCTTTGAGGTTGACATTTGTCTTATAAAAGCTTTTCGTTTCGTAAAAAATATCAGCAAAAGTAAATCCAAACCAAGGCAAAGGTAATCCAACAAAAAAACACCTAAATTTATGGAACTTTAAAGTAAACTTGGGTATTATTTTCACGATAATTATTTTCATGAAGCATCTCGTAAAGCACGAAAAAATATGGCAGCACGAATGGTTTCATTGGCTTATCCATTATAGTAGTTTATGTTAGGAAGCGAAGAATACTTTAACCATTTAAAAATTACTAGCATCCACAGTTATAAAACTTTTGGGCACTGAAATTTCACCAATAACGTATACGCAATGTCAGATGTTTCTCAAAATATGAAACTCCGACGTCCTGATGTTCAGGTATTCCGTAGCCTTTCAGTCCTTTGAAATCCCCTGGTCCACATGGAATTTTCCCAGCACTTATTCAAAAGTGCAAATCTGTGATAATTCCTATTTTAATTGAATTATTCAAGTTTTACTGGGATATATTCCAAAGAAATGGATGCAAGTCCGAGTTGTATTTATACCAAAGGCAAATAAACAAGATAAATCTTCACCAAAATCATGCAGGCCAATTAGTTTGTCTTCAATATTTTTGAAATTAATGGAAAACTTATAGATGAACACATAAAATCAGAATTTATTTAAAAAAAAACAATTATGTAAAACACAATTTGCTCTATGATTGCCTAATCATTTGCTTCTAACGAAATTCTCTTAACAACGTTTCTAGATATTGAAGGTGCATTTGACAATGCATCTTTCACATCCATGATAAACGCAATGAGAAATCATGGTTTTTATGAAAACATAGTAAACTGGATAGTAGGAATGTTATCCAAAAGAGCTAACCTACGAAATTCAGAAATGAGAGTAACAGCAGTTAAAGGCTGTCCTCAAGTGGGTGTTCTATCTCCGCTTCTGTGGTCCCTGGTTGTTGATGGTCTTCTTCTAAAACCAAAGGCATCAAGGTTTTGAGGTAGCTGAAAAACAACGTATTGTACCTTTTACTGAAAGACGTACCTTTCAATATTGCTTTAACCTTAAATTGGGCGACGTAAAGCTTTCCAATGTCCACGGAAAGTTAAGTATTTAGGGGTAACTTCTTAGATAACAAACTTTACACCAAACACAATGATCAACAAATAGCGAAAGCAACAAGTGCTTTCTGGATCTGTAAAGGAACCTTTGGGAAACAATGGGGTCTGAAACCTAAGGTCACCTACGCGTCACTTATGTGATGGCCAAAAACCAAACAAAAAACGGCACAGATCAAATTGAACAAGCTGCAAAAGGCTTGCCACCATCTCTATAACTCTTGAATCTCTACTTAATCTTCTTCGCTTTAAATCAATTGATTCAATTGGATGCATTTAAAAAGTGCTCTAAAGCTCAAAAGGTCCACGAATTTCTTCGATAGGGATCTTATTGGACACCTGAGTATCACAAAAGAGTTTCAAATAAGTCCACTAATAATTTTGAATGAGGACTGCATGCAGAGAATAAACTACTCTAACCACAATTTTCATGTTCATGACGTGACGCGTCTGGATTGGCATGCAGGAGGGCCGAATATTTGGCTCGGATCATTAGTCTTTTATACTGATGGTTCTAAACAAGACAGTATGGTAGGTGCTGGAATAAATGGCCCTGGAATTAACTTTTCAGTGTCTATGGGAGGATGGCCCACGGTATTTCAGGCTGAAATATATGCTATCCTAGAATGTGCAGCAATCCTGTATTAGAAGGAATTACAAAAAATGCAAATATATGCATCTGTTCAGATAGTCAAACAGCGCTAAATGCTTTAAAATCAAAAACTTATACGTCAAAACTAGTTTGGGAACGCTCAAAATTATTCGAGAAAACGAAGGTACAGTGCACAACTGAATTAGGACCTTAAATGCCCGGAACCTAAAGCCAAGAGCCTCAAAGCTCATCGGTAGGCTAAATGAAGATAAATGTCGCTTTTGTAACCTGGAGAGTGAAAGCTCTGAACATTTACTGTGTGACTGCGTTGCACTATTTTATAAAAGATGCAGATTTCTGACAAAGGTATTATGGAGCCTTGGGAAATCTGGGTGATAGGGTAATTAAGATGACAACAATCAAACCGTGTTGTCTCAGTTGGATTAGAACGAGAAAAACAACACAAGCTCCGAAAACCGTTCCATATTGCATTTGACAACTGACTCTAACCATGTGTCATCTGGAATTTCTTGGATCGTTTGAGGCTGCAGGACAAGTAACTGCAGATATTTCGCATCATTTGTTTCAGGTAAGATGACAGTTTTTTGTAGGCGCAACTTGCACAAAGAGCCAAAAAGTGACAAGTTAATTGATAATCATCACATGGGAACAGTCACATGAAATCGAGGCAGTACACGAATTCATGTATCTGGGCTCATTGGTGACCGCCGATAACGACAACAGCAGAGAGATACAAAGGCGCATTATGGCTGGCAATCCTGCCTACTTTGGACTCCGAACAAAGTTCGCCGAACCACAAAGTTGACCATCTACAAGACATTTATTATACCGGTAGTTACAAGAAGAAGAGGCGCGCAACGAGCAAGGTGGATCGATCAAGCAGAAGGCGACCTGCGGACCCTCCGCAGACAGCGAGGCTGGCGAGGTAGCCATGGACCGATTACAATGGAAACAACTTCTGTGTACAGCAGAGGCCACGCGGGCCTTAGTCTGATTGGTAAGGTAAGGTATGAGAACAGTCCGGTTTCAGTAGCTTCTTGGCGGATCGGTAAGAACCCAGCATTACAGAAGCTCCATCTGATCCAAAGCTCACAAACCACCAGGAAAAGTTGATATATTGCGCAAAATGTGTATAGATTTCCAGCACAAACAACTATCGAGAACATTCTTCTAAGTTCCCAAAATTCCTGTGCATAAATGCATGAAAATATTTTTAAATTAGAAGAACAGTATTTTGTTGAAATAACTGAATGGAATTCCGCCTAAATTTGTGGAGCAATCTCTTGCGTAACTCTGAAAAAAAACACTTATTTCGCGGAATACCTGAAGAAATCATTGAAGTGATATCTGGAGAACTATATGTAAGACATCCTTAACAAAATTTGAAAAATAATTCTACAAAAACCTATTGCGGAGATTATGGAATTCATGCCAAATTTTTTTTTAAAGATTTCTTCATAAAACCAGAATTTTCTCCAGGAATTACTTCAGTAATAACCGTATAGTCTTCGATTTGTTCTTTCAGGTGTCCTCCAGCGATCCTTTAAAATATGCCAGATGGTGAAAGGCCAAATAACAATATGGCGGTTAAGTTAGGTTACCATAAAAAAGTGACAATTTTCATGAACAAAATTTTTGCTGAACTCTATGCCAAAAGGTTGGTATATAATCCAGACCGAGGGCAGACAATAATAAACCTTTTAGTGACAATATGGCATTTATTAACATTATGTTTTATGTATTATAATATATCTTACATTCGAAATATAGTTTTGACTTTATAGCAAATTGTTTTTAGTTATGCAGGTTACTGCTTGAATCTGGGTAGAATGGACAATTCACTGAGGTCAGCCCTAAACGAAACTATCACCATTTGATTCTCCGGACATTTTCACATAAGTACAGTGCAAGTGAGAGCAATATTACTAGCGCCGATCTTCAAAATCGCTTGATATAAATGAGATTATTAAATAATAAGAGGAATTCGGGTAAAATGGACAATTTACTGAGGTCAACCCTAAACGAAACTATCACCATTCAATTTTTCGGACATTTTTACATAAGTACAGTGCAAGTGAGAGTAATATTACTGTCGCCAATCTTCCGAACCACATGGTATATGAGTTTATGCATGTGTGAGGGAAAATAGGGTAAAATAAACCACTTCCTGGCATCCGATCAAAGTAAAATTTGTTCCCTGCAGTTTTTCAGTTTTTTTGCTAATTTACAGTGCATTTGGGTTCAATATAGTAGAACCAAGTTCAGTTTTTGGATAATAATTCTAGTTTGCATCCAAAATGAGGGGAGAAATGGGCAAAATGGGACACTTACAGTGGTCAACCCTAAATGAAACCAACACCATTCGATTTCCCGCATTTTTTCCATAAGATAAGCTATTTATCAGGAGTCCTACCGTGCGCCGTCTAATTCAATGGGATTTCGAATCCATTTTTGCCCACTGTGCGTTGTCTCAGTTGGATTAGAATGAGAAGATCAACACGAGCTCCGAAAACCGCCATATTCTATTTGACAACTGACTCTAACCATAGCCATCTGGTGCAGACGAATGCAGAATTGTGTCATCTGGAATTTCTTAGATCGTTTGAGGCTGCAGGACAAGTAACTGCAGATATTTCGCATAATTTGTTCCAGGTACAATGGTAGTTTTTTGTAGGCGTTACTTGCACAAAGAGCCAAAAAGTGGCAAGTATATTTGATAATAATCACATGGGAGCAGTCATGTTTCAGTAGCTTCTTGACGGATCGGTAAGAACCCATCGTTACCGAAGCTCCATCTGATCCAAAGCTCACAAACCACATTAGAAATAACAAAAAATCACGTTCAAAATAACTAAGCTTCGAAAAGCACAAACAACTATCGAGAATATTATTCTAAGTTCCCAAAATTCCTGTGCATAAATGCATAAAAATACTTTTAAATTAGAAGAACAGTATTTTGCTGAAATCACTGAATGAAGTTCTGCCGAAATTTGTGGAGCAGTCTCTTGCGGAGCTCTGATAAAAAACACTTCTTTCGCGGAATAACTGTAGAAATTATTGAAGTAATATCTGGAGAACTATTTGTAAGAATCCTCAGAGACATCCTAGACAAAATTTGAAAAATAATTCTACAAAAATCTATTGCGGAGTTTTTGAAGTTAAAAAATAAAGATATGAGGTTATGGAATTCATGCAATTTTTTTTTAAAGATTTCTTTAACAAATCAGAATTTTCTCCAGGAATTACATAAGTAATAACCGTATTGTTTTCGTTATGTTCTTTCAGGTGTCCTCCAGGGATCGATTAAAATCGCCAAACTTCACAAGATCAGGAATTCCTCCAAACATTTCATGACAAGAAAGTTTTGAAAAACTGTCGATGCAATGCCGGAAGAATCCCTGGAGGAATGCCTACAAACGTCTGAAGAATACTTATAAAAACGCAAGAAGAAATATCTATAGGAATGTCTGAGAATCTTTGAGCAAATCTATAACATTTTCTTCAAAAATTATCTCAAAAAATTTATGGAGAATTCATTTGGGAGCACACACACAAACTCAATTTCAAACCGTCATCTGTCACTGTAGTGTCAAAATCAATTGTTTTAGTTTTGTTAATGGGCCACACTGAAAGTAGTTTTGATAAAAAGTTGGATCCTACACTGTAGTCGTAAGGTCTGTATCCGAAATAATCCGGACACCTCAAAAAATGAATAAAACATAAATTTCGCATTATATTTCCGTCGTAGTTGTTTATTTCAGATTCATGGGATGCGTTTTAACAATTCGTGAAGACAAAACATAGTTATTCGGTATTTGCATAAAATTTTCAAACTTTGCGATTAACTCCGCCCATTAGGGTTTGTACAGACTCTTCAGAAATCGTAGAAGCCGTCTTTGTCCAAATTTCTTTCCAGAAAGCTTCCGCTTCATCACAGCTCAATATATCTCAATTGGTCGTAGCTCTGGGCAATTTGGCGGGTTTGAGGTTTTTGGTACAATGTTCACTTAATTTGCTTGGTACCACTCCATCACAGTTTTGGCATAGTGGCATGATGCCAAATCGGGCCAGAACAATGGTTTTTCTTTGTGACTTTTGATGAAGCGTAGCAGTCGCTTCTGCAGACACTCTTTCTGATAGATCTCCTTGTTGATTTTGCCTGTAGTGACGAAAGATTTACTCTTTTTGCCACACGTGCAAATTGCTTGCCACACAAGGTATTTTTTGGGAAATTTCGATGCTTTCTTCGTTATGAAATGCTCAGCTGCAGCATTTCTGGCCATAGCAGAATAAAAAGCCAGCCCTGGAAGCTGCTTGAAATCCTCCAGGACATGAGTTTCATCGTCCATAACAACGCATGAAAACTTCGTCAAAAAGTTCTGTTTGTCGTTGCGATTTGGTACTGTTTTTACTTTCTACGACTTGAGTCTCAAACGTTGTTTTGATGATTAAACAATACCAGGCGACATCCATATTTTACGAGCCACCGTTCGAATGGAGAGATTTGGGGTTTTCGTTAATATCTTTTTCACCTTTCGGTCCGTGACAAGATCAGCGCGTCCAATGTTTTTGTCACTTCTCGGTTTCCTCTCCACCGTCAAACGTTCCGAAAATGATTTGAGCTCATCGTGAACAGTGGATTTAGGCAAATCCAATGTTTTTGCAAGGTCCTGTATTGACAAGTCAGGATTTTTCGTACGCCCGAACAAAATTCGCTCGCGCACTTGTTTTTCTTTCGTCGCCATCTTGAATTCTAAACATGAAATGTAAACACCAATCATAGTATTTTTTATCATAGACCCTCAGCTATACCACAGTGAAATTTTTCATTCCTACGTGAAATATTTCAAAAGTTACAATGATTTGAAGGTGTCCGGATTAATGTGGATACAGATCTTATTTCGAAGTTGAGGTTGCAAGCAATTCCCAAAAACCTTAAAAATCTTGTGTTTCTCGAAAATCTGTTATCTTCGTCACTCAAGACAAATCTGTGCGTTTGGCAACTTTGGTGCTGCGGTGCTGCGAAGGGATAGGAAACTGACCCACTGAACCCCAGTGCTGCAATCAGCAAAGTAAACAAAGTCAGCAGGCGGGAAGCAGCGCAAAAAACGGGGCAAAAGAATCAAAACAAAACGAAGGATGCACAACACCCCCTCGATTTCTCCCGGCCACCGGGATCGAACACGCACATGTTACGCACCCCTTACCAAACGGAAGAGCAACAAGAGGAGCACACGGAAAACCACAGCAGCTGAGAACAAGTGCCCATTTCTGGGTTTCTCGGTTTTTCGGAATGCGATGAGGTGCGATGATGGTGCGGTGGCGGCGGGGGCGGCGGCGTCGGCGGCAGCAGCACCACCACAGCCAGCAACTTTCTAATGGATATAATAGCCTTTGACACAGTTTTCACCCTCCTTGCTCGGAGCGAATGGCTACATGGTACAGCAAATGGGGTTGTTCGTAAATGGCCCACAGGAGTCGCATGAAAGTGGAGCAGGAGAATGTAGGCCTAGGCTTCCAACATTTGCCATCCGCCCATCACATGTACATTTATTAAAAGGAGCAGGGCAATGTGCGGAAACTTTTTTCCCTTTTTGTTCAGGGAGGAGTGAGACAGAGTCAGCTGGTCCTGGTGCTCGGGTGTATGCATCCATGTTTACACACTCATTGACGGATTTCAGAGTTGAGTCGGGGGGAAGCCAGCCGGAGGTGACGAAACGCTATTATTGCGATGATTATTCAAATGCGTGAAAATGCACTCACTCGCCGGTCCACCACGCATCGTAGCAACCGATGTCCGGGGTGGTGCTATGTGTGTTGCATACGTGCGAAAACGTCGACTCGACCCCTCTCATTTGAACCTCGGTGAATGGTGATGATAGGAATCCGGTGTGGCATGTACAATGTGTAGTGGTCGTCGTCGTCGTCGTCGTCATCATCGTTGGCCACCGTCCTGCGATGCTCGTTGCGGGAAAAAATCACCATCCTTGCGGATTCCGACGTTTAACGCCGTCAACCACCGCCATCATCAGTGGATCAGCGGAGGAAATGCAGCGTGCAAAAACCCACAGCTTCCCTACTCGCTTTTCCAACGGACCATCGCTGCTCTAGGGCACTTGTAATGAACCGTGTGGGTGCGTACGTGTGTGCGATAATCCAATAAAGAAGCCTCTTGATGGACCTATTTTGCACTTTTGGCGGTTGCACGTCCTCGAGAACCGAAACAAAGTAGATTATCCCGTGTAACAACCCGCGCGTACCGAAATCTCGACCTGATCCAAGCAAGCTACCTGTCATCCATCCGCTGATGACAGGGGATAGGAAATCGATGTTTGCTTTGTGATTCGTTCGGTACACCGATTTCACTTCCGATGACTGCAAACAACCGAACACAGGAGACAGACACTCATCATCAGCGCGGCGATATTAATCCATCGGAAATCCACACGCAGCACCATCATCATGTTTACAGATAATTATTTATAAATAACTCATTGAACATGCTTATGGGCGAATGTTTTAAAGCTCCACTACCCGAATAGCGTGATAGATCTCCATTTAACCATCCGTCATACTGTTCGCCGCGGTTGCTTCGGTTGTTTCAGTCGGCGATCGGGACAAGCACATGTTTTGCTCTGTTACCTTCCTATCCCCCCCATGTCAGTCACTCACTCCATCCGTCCGTAGAAAATAGAAAAGTATTGATTAGAATCTGTCACGAGCGCGTGAGCCACTCCGATAATTAATTTGCGATGGATCGTTGTTAGTGCCGCTCGAAATGAGCTGGAAAATGCGTTCACGCACCTTCCCTAAGGCTGCACTCGCCGAGGATTCCTCTTGAGGAAGTCCCAGCAAACGAACGAACGAACGAACGAACAAACAAACAATAGCACCCCCTCGGTGCAATTTTTATGATTCATTATGAACTCCGCCACTTTTTTTCTTCTTTCCACTTCCACTTAATCGAAACTACATTAGATTGAAAATTGTTGTAATTATTGTTTCAAAGTGTCTGTCTGCCCCCCACCCCGGTGTCGGTTTGCTCACCGCCGCGCGTCACCATAGGTGAGATTTAATAATCGCGATTGCCGGTGGAGCCTTGTTCCATGTTCGGGCGTAATTTGCGTTCCACGGATCGGAATGGCGCGCGAAAATGACACAATCGCATGCCTGATTGTCTCTATACGTATGATGATGGCGTTCGCCGAGCAAACGTCAAAGCAGTTGTTTTGGTGCGGAGGGATAGGAAACCGGGCAATTGGTCCGGGGTGCATCCAATCAATGGGTAAATAAATAATGATTAATTATAAATAGACCACTGCCAGCGACTGGAATCTACGGATTGGTTGGCCGGAGGAGGGGAAAGCGGAGCAAATGGCTTCGAATCAGATAGCAAAGAACGATAAGCGTCCTATACCAATCGCGATTCCGTCACGCTAGATTCCCGTGAATGGCCTTCTCGCCGCGCCAACAACGTCAATCAATGATGGTTGTTGCTCTTGAGTGATTCCTCGCCAGGCCCGATGCGATGGATCTGGATTTGAAAAACGTTGGGGTTTTTTCTCGAGTTGGTGGAGCGGATTTCTGGCGAATGGCAATGGTTGTTCTGTGCGGTTTTGAGGGATCGTCATCCAACACAGACCGTCGTTGAGGGTGACAGGCAGTGTCGGAAACCCTTTCTTCATCAGGTATCGATTTGCAATCATATGATCCATTGTCATGTTTCGAATCTCCGAGGAAGAAGTCTGAAATTGATTCCAAATTCTGCTTGAAATGCCTACATTATAACTCTTTTCAGATGTATGTAGCGAAACATAGGAGAATTCAACTATTCTCAGCCATCTTAACAGAGTCTACCATTTCTGAGTAGTTTTTCCGCGTCGTGTACACATCTGAGGTTTTTGTTTGTTTTCATTTGTTTGCTACTTGCGCTTCTATCTATTAGAATCAATAACTGCTTCAAAGTTTCGTTATGAAGTGCTAAGAGCATTTGAGTCATTGTAACTACCGTATGCGTGATAATGTTTGCACCATTGAGCAGTGTCAAAATTCAACCAAAAAATCTCAAAAATTTCGGTTTCAATTTTCTTTACAGTGTGTCTCACAATAGGTGTTACCTATTTTTCAGTCTTGGTTTATTTCAGGTGGGCAATTTTAACAGCGGTATTGATTCTACCCGTTTCAAGTGTACTTTATGGACAGCTTATCGCTGAAGACAAATAAACGATTCCGTTTGTTTATATTTATCAGCTACCATGGAAGTCATACAGGAGCAAATTTTAAAATAACATTTGCAAAAGCTTAGACAACGTCAGATATTCAATAGCCTTACGCAATTCAGAGTGAGTAAGCATTTTGGTTTTCGTAACTTTAAGGTTACGGTTTAAGGAAACTGGAAATGTCCATATTCTACACAAAGAAGGTGCCAGACGAACGCCAGAACGAAGAAAAAGATCAAATGTGTGAGGGAGCGAATAAGACGTAATCCGTCCGTATCTGGCTGGCTTCAATGAACAGGCTCCTCGGGCATGATCTGGAATGAACAGCTCTTCCTCCTTCAGGACAGTCATAACCAACAAAATGGTCGTGTATATCTAAAAAATCTTTGCCAATATTCCAAAACATATACTAGCTGTAGAACGCTATCAGAATGTATCGAAAATCATGGTAAGGGGTGCCCTTTCACGAAAAGGAAAACTTCCTCTTCATTTTCTTGAACGTAACGTAAAAATCAACACTGAATCGAGCAGGTTATGAAGAACCATCTGCTTCCTGTATGGGAATACACCATATTGTTTCCAATAGGACTACACTCCAGCTCGGAAGGCAAAGAAGACACAAGCGTGATGCGCGGAAACTTTGCCCAGTTTTACACAAGCGAAGAATGGCCTGCATTTTCACAGGATCTCAAACCACTCAAAGGCCCTACGAAAGGGCTTACGTCAGATCGATTCAAAAAAAATTTGGTTGATACTTGGGACCAAATTCCTCAGGAAATCGTGCGTGCCAGCTGCGAAGAGGTTACAAAGCGTTTGCGCAAAGTTGTCAAGGTCAAGGACGAGAGATTTGAATAGAATTAATTTGGTTTATTTCTATAACATGTATCTTTCAAATGAAGAAGTCTTTGAAATCTGGGTGAGCTCTTTCCTTTTATACCTTTGTATATCATTGCCTTTGTATATCATGAGCTGAATTCGTACACTGCATTAGCTGACACTTATCATGTTGTCGAGTTAATTCATTTGAAAATTTTGTTTTTAGAGCTGTGGCTGCTGATATCTATTATTCTCGGTTATTTTTATTCAAATTTTCACATTAGTAGTATTAACAGTGATAAACTATCAAGTAAAAGGTTAACTATTAGGTACATTTCCTTACATAAAAGGTTAACTATTAGGTACATTTCCTATAAAAGGTTAACTATTAGGTACATTTCCTTACAATCAACAATCAATAATTTTTGTAACCTGTTAACATTGTAGTCGACATTTAATTGCAATATTTGACAGTTAGTGAATTGTTTGGATGGACGCTTTTAACTTTCAGTCGGCGCTCACTAATCTAAATCCAAACAGAAGTAGTGATGTGGGCGAGTGAAGTAAGTGTGAGTGTGTGTGAGTGTGTGTGTGTGTGTGTGTGTGTGTGTGTGTGTGTGTGTGTGTGTGTGATGGGGGGGGGGATGGGGAACATATGATTTTGGGTCGGCGCTTTCTTCTTTCTTTTCAGAGAGCGAGTAATGGCGCTATAGCCTTAAGCCATAGGGAGCTAGGACTATAGTTAATGCTTAAGTCCCAACCGTTTGAAGATAAATGGAGCATCACTTAACCCTCTTAGACTAGATGCTCCCAACGACTATTTTTGAATATATTTTTGTTCTGTCCACCAAACAGGGCCTTTTGTTCAACTATTCTCTCCGACTGATCATTTCCTTTTTCCTTTAATATCTACTGAAGGCTACGTGGGTTCCTCGTGTCTTCTTAAGGTAGATACCAAATCCTCCCTATCACCAACGGTTGCATGGACGTGGCTAGGTGAGCGATCGAGGAGTGTTTTCGTGGTGATTGTTGCGTGAAGAAACGTATCAAAAGCTGGTTTCGTTTCATGGTGGCATGCAATGTCTTCAACGAATTATTCCTCATCGTAGCTCCATCCACGAGGTGTGCAACCGTCAATGCTAATGCTAATGCTAATGCTAATGCTAACTTGTATCTTTCAAATAAAGAATAAATGCTACGATTTGGTTGATTTGTTTAGCTGTAATCCTATTTGTTTTAGTGACAAGACGTGGCTGGCTAGCTCAGGGGTTATCCGTTCTGCTTACAGAGCAGATGGTAGGGAGTTCAATCCCAGGCCCGTCCCCTTCCTTGCTATTTGTCACTTGCCTCTTTCTATCACCACTAGATATAAAATAAAAAGCAATCCACTGCGCTTTCATTTATCGCATCACTTACCACAGTGAATCCATGATCTATAAATAACCTGCCTCACTAACACAAATCTATCCTTCCTTTGACAATTGTGAAGACGCAGAGGTAAACACGGTCTCTAACCAACGATTGTCAAACTAATCATCCTTCCCACCTCCCCAAAGACCGTGAGGACGTGGCCGGCGCCGGTACTGATCTATAAATAGAATGAACTAGTGGAATTGTACATTAAAGGTGTAAAGCTACTCCCAAGCTCCATCTATGTGGTTCTCTGTGCAATTACACTAGCTCTGATTGGTAACGGAGAAGCAACTACGAAACGCACGGCCTTTTAAAAAAAATCCCATTTTGTTTTAGTGACACTTATTGTGAGACACCCTGTATTCAATCAATAGGGGGATGTTTTTGAGAGTCTTCAACTATGTTAATGATCGAACGAGTTTCCAGTTGCTGCAATTACGGCCTCTACACGCTTCCGCGACACACGGTTGGTTCTTATAATGTTGCCTGGATCCATCTCTCCTTAGCTTAACGTTTGGCTTAGGCTTGCTGTAGCCTGGTGGCGTTTAGAACAGGCCTTGGCCTTCAAGACGTGCCGTACTGAGTAAGCCAGTGGATTAAGACCGGGGCTGGATGGCGGCCAAATATCCTTCGCCTGGAACGGTCGTACCGCTCTTCGATCCATGGAAGAATATACTTCCTTAAAACGCCGATGTAGACCTCCATGTTCACTTTGTCGCCTTCTGGAATGAACACGAGTTTGATTTTTTTGCCACAAGAACACAACCAATTCAAACCCAACGCTAGAAAGATGTTTGGTTAGATACACGTGTTTAGGCTCGTCGGTCACGTCTTTTACCAGTAAACGGTAAACCTGCTCTCGTCAGTGATCAGAATTATTTGATTTTTTCGCATGACGAAGTTAAAGATTTTCTTACAACACTCGACTCGTAGCTCCCCGATGCAGTTGGTAATCGTGGAACTTTTTTTTCCGTGCCGTCGACTTCACCCCGCAATCTCCCTTACGATCTTCCATGTCGTCAAAGTCGATGACCTCGTGTTCCATTTTCCTCATTGGATGCACTGGATTCGGCTCTGAATCCCTTCTTTTGATGGCAGCGATAACCCCTCGGAAACCGAGCTGACTTGGACGACCTGTGGTCACCCTCTTCGCGAGTTATGGACCACCGCGATCACTACCACGGCGTATTGAAATGCCTTTTGCAACATTTGAATTTCGGACAAATCACGAGCAAGCTGCCACTTCGTCATGATGCAACTGTCAAACTGAGGAAATCGGCTTCTTTTACGCGCAGTCTACTATGATATGAATTGGAGCTTACGTGCAGGCAAAGAAAGCCAAGGCACACGGTGAGACAGGAACCTTATGTGTACGATGGTGTAAACATTATCACTCATACGGTATTGCCGACAGCCTCTGTTTTATTCTTAACTTGCGTATTGAACACCTGTTCTGATGAAGGCATTACAACAAAGTAAACGAGTAAACGATTCTCAAAATTAAATAAAACACTTTCCCGCAATATTGCATTAGAAGGCCAACGTAAATTTTCATAGCCTTAAATTCTGTAATCGGTCAAACTGAACACGTAAGCATTATTTGAAAATAAGTTACTGGTAATTTGTGATACTTTAATCAATCTAGAAGAAGACTATGCTGAAGAAGAGACACGAAAAACTGTTGTGTTGTCATTTTTTGTCCATTTTATTTCTGTGTTTTACACATTTGGAGATTTTCGGGTTTTGGGCGTAGTTACTATTGTAAGCTGTTGAATGATAATAAATTACTGGAGAATGCGTACCAGTTATAAAATAGACTTCGGAACTTTGCGTCTTTTCCAGTAACTCTTATCTCTTTCTGCCCATGGTATCAGCTAACCAACCCTTGTGTGACCTTGGTCGGATACTAAGAGGGAAGCGGTGCCTTTCCGAGTGTCTGTATCTCACAATTTTTGTTGATTGAGACAACAACCAATATGAAACTAGCGATTCAGAATTGGTTCGCTGGGTTTTTCATTCATTCGCAATTCATTCTTGAGCTTTTCGATACTAGAATCTTTGTTTTTGTTTTGATTCACTGTGTATTTTGACAGAATATTTGAGGGTGTGTTCCTGTAAGTTACGTTATTAGAGTTAAATAATTAAACTTAGGACCATGCTTGGGACCTTTGTGCTAGTACTTCCTGAGCCTAAAATTGTATTCATTTTCACCTAGAATATCCATCCATTATCCAGCCGCGTTTCTTTTACAAAAGCATTCATAATCTTGGAAGCACTAAAGACGTCAGAGATGCTTTCTACGAACGGCTGAAACGTGAACACAATCGCTACCCTTACCCCGACATCAAATTGGCCATCGGGGGCGTAAACGCACAGGTAGGCTATGAGAATAAATACAGACCGGTAATTGGCAAGCTTCGTGCTCATGAACGAATGCACGAGAATATAGACTTATTGATTTCGCCTGCGTTGTCGGACGAGGAAGCGGTCGACAGCAGCTTTACAATACGCAGCTGAAGATGTCCTATGATACGTGGGACGCAGAAGACGAAAGTGTTAGGAGATGTTGAACGAGAAGAAGGCAGCCAGAAAACAAATGCTGCAACGCAGTATCCATCAGAACGTGGAACGATATAAGGAGAAGCATAAACAGCAGACTCGTATATTTCGGGCAAAGAAGCACTGCCTGAAGAGACTGTAGATGGAGCTACTTTACCACTCACAAGAAGCACGCAAGTGCTACAAAAAGCTAAAATCTTCACAAAAAGGTTTTATGCCGCGTGCCAAGATATGTAGAAGCAGCAATGACAGGTTTTAGATGGTTGAGTATCAGGTGATCGAAAGATGCAGTTTGCAGCAAACGAGGAGGACGACTCCAACTGTGGTTGTCGTAAAGGAAGTAAACAGCTAAAGGACAACAAATCAGTTGTTGAAAATGGCCTCGCACTGGAACTCAGCAAGTTTAGACTTGGGTAACGAATGCTATTGACTGTCAAGAATTCGAATGACTAACTACCAGAGGATTGGAAGGATTTGTTCAAACAATTAGAAGGGTGACAAGTTGGACTGTGGCAGTTACAGAACGATCACGATCACGATCTGTTTTGTCAACTATCGCAGTGAGCATGGTAACTACCAGGCCGGATTCAAGGACGGCCGAACAAAAATCGAGCGAATCTTTAGATTGCGACAAGTTCTCCAGAATTGTCGTGAGTATCAGGTCCTAATTCATCATCTATTCATTGGCATTCATCATGCATGAAAATGCCTTCCCAGTGAAGCTTATAAAACTGATGCAGGCTACGATGAATGGAGTGAAGTGTAGTGTTCGAATAACACATCGTCATGCTTTTCTGTTGAGTAAGCTTCTTTATAACCAAATCTAGTCATATAGGAAGTATTTTCAACCGTTATAAATCGTGTTGCTTGGGAAGCGCACTGTCAGAATCATTCGAATGCAGTAAGGGATTAAGACAAGCCGATGGTATTTCATGTTGTTGTTGAAAATTGCGTTGGAAGGTGTTGTACGGAGAACGGATTTAAACATTCGGAGCCCGATTTTCAATAAATCCGGTCAGCTCGTAAGATTCGCGGATATTATATGGCTAATATCGGTAGAAGATTTGCGAAGC
>JASCZW010013467.1:0-25477 GCA_034211315.2 Aedes japonicus | reverse complement strand
CAATTGTATCTTAACAACATTGGTAGAGCATCATATCATAAACTTCATGTGGTGCAAAAAATGTTCAGTAAATATTTTATGCTCAACGTCATAGCTGAGTGATGGTTTTTATAATGATAAAACGTGCTTATGCAATATATCATGACTTTGTTGAACAATTATGTAGGAGCTTTTTTTTATTGAATTGCTGAACGGTTTTATGAAGGGATAGAGTTCCTCTTCAATTACTTTTTAAAGCTGTTTAGACTTAACCTTCTTACAAGAAAAGCTTGTAAAACAGCCTAAAGTAAAATTATTACCGACACATCATTCGCATAATAGAAAACTGCTTTTATACAAGTTACTTGGGTATGTACAAAATAGGTCATTAATTTTTTTTCGACAATCAACAAAATTCATATTGGATAACCGAATTATTTCGAAGTAATTGAGACATTTTTAATCAATTAATATTTGTTCGCTTCTGCCTAATTTTCGATTCATTTAACTGTTTAGACAAAATGACTTCAATAGTTTACTGAACAGATAGTCCCTTACGAGTTTTGAATGGTCTAAATTTGGCTAAATTGAACCGAATCTACTAGAACGCTGCATTTAATGTTTTTGACATTACAGATAACATTCAAACGTTAATAACCAAATGTTTATATAAATATTATAACAATGCACGATGGTCCAAGATACCGAAAGCTGGAAAGATACGTTTGAAGTTTTGGAGCGAGGATTGTCTTCTACAAAGTTGTTCTTAAGCCAATAAGGTTGTTCTTTTGGTATGAATGAAAACCAGAGTGATGCTTGTTGTTTCCAAAGAAATCGAAAATCTCTCAACTTTTTTGTTTGCAGAAATAATGGCATATATTTTCAATGAAAGATGACGATAAGGTAATTTCAGGCAACTTTCGGTTCAACATTTTTTTCTGTAACTCTTGAATTGACCGAATTAGAGCAATTTTTCCTACGTAGCTTAGGGTGTCTCTATAAAAATCAGTTATTTTGGTCTAACTTTGTTATTTCAACTTTTTTAGCAAAGTCGTGTTGCCATTGATTCTTGAACAATAAAAGAAACAACTTTTGTTGTACTAAAATCGTCGCTATCGTATGTCAAACAAAAGTTATTATGGTTTTTATAAAAACAATAGAACTTATTCAAATGTTGATGTCTCTGGTTGGGGCATACAGAAAAAATATTTCTCAACTGCATTTGAAAGGCTTTATATTAATGCATTTTATATTTGAAAACTGGAGAGAAGTTATTTTTTTTTAAATTGAGTAAAACTCATTTGAAAAGGGCGTAATTTTATAAGAATATCGTAAATTACTCGCTAACGGTAAATGTTATCGGCAAGATTAAGAGCTAGAAATGAGAAGAAAAAATAATATTTTCCATTTAATTCCAACTACCTTTGCTTATCTTGACAGATACGCGTGTTTCGTCTACGATGTGCAGACTTCTTCAGTGTCTTATTCTAATAACTCGACTCTTGTACTTATAACTAGTACAAGACACTGAAGAAGTCTGCACATTGCAGACAAAATTCGCGAATCTGTCAATATAAGCAAAGGTAGTTGGAATTAAATGGAAAATACTAATTTTTCTTCTCTTTTCTAGTTACAGGTATTCCACTGGACAGCTCAAACTCTCTAGGATTCAAGATTGATAGGTCAAAAGTTACATCTTTTTAAATACTAAAACCTTCTGGACTCAACTTTGTTGGCAAATTTTAAATAAAAAAAGTTAGAGCAAAAACTTGTTTTGATTTTGTAGGGACACCCTAGGATATCTAAAGAAAACTGTCCCGATGAAGGTCTCTACTTCCGATATTATTTATGAGTAATTTCACTATTGGATTTTCTTACAAAACTTAAAACCTAACGGTTTTCAGTTAGAAGTGCTCTTTCGAAGTTAGTGTTTGGAAAAAAAAACACAATTACTCTAGTTAGAACTTTTTGATGAAATCACACGGTGAATTGAATCGGCGGCTGCTGCAAATCAGAGTGATAATTGGCTGCGAGGAAATGTGACTCTTGCAGTGAATTCTCCAAAAACTTCATGGAAAAGGCAACTAAAACCATTCTCCAAAAGCTGCAGAAGAACTCAGCAGAACCACCGGCGGGGAATAAAATCAAAATTTACCACCAAGAATTGGGATTCACAGCGGCGTCAAGTGCAAGAGCAGAAGCTCGTCGTAATTCTGGAAAGGTATCAGATTTTCTTTCGAAAAAATCAGAATTCTATCACGTGACGTGCCAGCATCCGAAACCAGTCACTTGCATACCACTATATTAATGTCTCCCGAATCAGCTATGAGGCTTCATATGCCGAAACGATTTCAGCAAGGCACAATACATAGACATGTGAATTTATTACTGTGGAGCAGTATCAATCTGTACCCGTCGTGGCTAACATCTATAGTGAGAAGCAGGCAAAGCTTTGGCAATGTTTGGACATCATAATAAATCCTATAACCGCAAACAGGTATTCATAAATCCGTCAACAGCTCCGAGTGCGCTGTGCTTCAGGATGATAGTTAATCATGCTGCCGAAATGCCTCACTGACTACACCCTTAGTTATTTTACGAAATCTGCAACAAAATTTTACCGAACTCTCAACAGCTGAACGTACGGTAATCCGATATAACGGATATCTGTGAAATGTTACAGAATTCAACAGCTGTTGAGAATTTGGTAAAATTTTACAGATTTTTGTAAAAAATCTTTGTGTGTACATCAAGTATTGTTTGTTGGTTCTTATGTTTTTAACTTATTTTTTTATTTGCTGAAATAAAGGTATACATTCTTTGGTAAAATTGTAACCCAGCTAATTTCAAGCAACATTGTCAACAAAACATGTTTGTAGTTTTGAATAAACCGATTTAGAACAATATTCCCTTAATAACTTATGATGTCCTTAGAAAAACAATTTTTGCTATAACTTTTTCATTAAAAATTTGCCAACAAAGTTGTCTCCACATGGTTTTTAAAACTTAGAAATATGTAACTTTTGACCTGTAAATATAATATGCATTAATATAAAACCTTTCAAACGCAGTTGCGAATTAATTTTTCTATCTGCCCCAACATAGAGGGCAACAATTGAAAAAGTTCTATTTTTTTTAATAAAAACCATGATAATTTTGCTATGGTATGTTAAATAGCGACGATTATAGAACATCCAAAGTTGTATCTTTTATTTTTCTAGAATTAATGGCAACACAATTTTGCTGAGGAATTTAATATAATAAAGTTAAAGCAAAATAAATGATTCTTAGAGGAACTCCCTAAGCTTCTTAGGAAAAATTGCTCTAATTCGGTCATTTCAAAAGCTACTGAAAACTTTGTGAAACCAAAGATGCCTAAAATGGTCTTATCTACAACTTTATAAAAGAATATATGTCATTATCTCTGCAAATAAAAAAAGTGAAATTTTCGATTGCTCTGAAAACATGGACCACCCTAGTTTTTATTCATACCAAAACAACGGCCTTATTATAAAAAACAGCTGTGTAGAAGACAACTTTGCTCCAAAACCGTAGACGCAATGCTAGGGACATACACACAGGTTTTGTTTTTGCACTGCAAAAACTGCACTTTTGCGTTCCACTTTAAGTATGGAACCGTGTAAAAAAAGACTAAATAGAGTTGATAAATTTACTTGCTTAAACATTTTATACTGCTTCGATTTTTTTTGTATGCGTTACCTGGCCATGCAATGGTCAAAATGCAGTTTTTTTTTAAATTCTGAGTATTTATACCAAAAATTGTGAATTTTGTTATTGGTAAAAATTTGTTATTGGTAAAATTTCCATTGAAATATATGAGTTTTTGGTTGTATATTTTACAAATGGCTCAACTTAACACAAACCAAAAGAAAAAAATCTGTGTAGAGTGAATCATAGTGTTTTCATTATCGATTGGCAGATAAATTATATGTGAGAATAACTTAAGTATTTCGAAGCAGTTTTGTTATAGTTTATCATGGAAAATGTTGTGTTTTGTAGAGCAAAATTTGGGGGCAACGCTCAGATAAAAAAATATTACGAAGCTACATCTAATAACAACTCAACGACTCAATTTGGTGCTTATAGACCGACATGACATCCATATCCCTCGAAAGTTGCTGATTTTATAAAATGAGTTGTGTAACTTTCCGTGATGGAAGTATGTAGTGGAAGTATGAAGTATGTAAATTCAAGCTGAACAATGCATTAGGTCCTAAGTAACATTGGGAGATTCTCTTTGTCGACTTTCTCTTTGGTTAATAGCTTGTCTATTAAACGATTTTCTGATGTTTTCAACGTATTGGATCCCTAATCACACTTTATACTACCGTACTGTATGTTGAAAATAGTTGAACATGTTTTTACATAACCGTAGGAACGCAAAGAGAAAGTCGACAAAGAGAGTCTCTTAATGTTACTTAGGACCTAATGCATTTTTTTGCCTGAATTGCTTATTAAAATTATCAAAACAAGTGTTTAACTAGTTAAATATCGCTTTTAGCGCAGGTACTTTATGATTTATAATAAAAAATGTAATCAGTCATGGCATATTATTATAGACTAACTCTAAGACCAGTAGGTCCCATACAAAAACCATTTTTTTCTTGGCTCAGTCAGTACTAGAACGTCGGTCCCAAGCTCGGTCCCAAGCTTAATAATGCGCCCCTAATAACGAACTCACATGAACACACACTCCTCGATATTCTGGCATCAAAATAACACAGCAAATCAAAACAAAGGCGCAAAAATGTATAACAAGGTGCTGGCTTCAAGGTGTAATTTGGACCTAGGGGTTCTACAACAGTGAATCAATTTCAAATCGCTAGTTGCATATTGATTGTTGATATTAGGCTGATTCAAGGGGCACATACCCTATGCAATTCCGTTAATCTTTCCATAGGATGGTTTGTTTGTGAAAGGCGCGAAGAATAAATTATAACTGTAGGAGTGGATTGTATCAATAATCAATGAAAGACACGTACTCTTCTTTTAGCATTAGCATAAGCATTAGCATTAGCATTAGCATTGACGTTTGCACACCTCGTGGATGGAGCTACGATGAGGAATAATGCATTGCCTTACATTGCATGCCACCATAAAAAGAACCCAGTTACTGAGACGTTTCTTCACGCAATAATCTCCACGAAGACACTCCGCAATCGCTGACCTGGTCACGCCCATGCAACCGTTAGAGATAGGTAGGATTTGGTATCTACCTTAAGAAGACACGGGGAACCCACGTAGTCTTCAGTAGATATCAAAGGAAAACGGAAATGAATAGTCGGAGAGAATAGTTGAACAGAATGTCCTGTTTGGTGTACAGAACAAAAATGTGTTTAAAAAAGGTCGTTGGGAGCATCTAGCCTAAGAAGGTTAAGTGATGCTCCATTTCTCTTCAAACGGTTGGGACTTTAGTATAAACTATAGTGCTAGCTTTCTATGGCTTATGGTTATAGCGCCATTACTCGCTCTTTGAAAAGGGAAGAATGTCTGAAAATATTAGAACGGGTAATGAAAAAGAACTTGTCAGATTTCTGGGATTGCTGCGACAATATTGCGTTACTTTAATAAACTTCTTTATGTATCCTTATTTAATCAAGCATCATTACAATTTTGATCAAACGCAGTTCAAAAAAGATCTTAAACCGAAGCATCATTTTTTGGTTCATTATCCAAATATTAATCGAGCATCTGGACCTGTGGAATAAATTGTGTATTTTAAAAAACGAAGCAAAACATAGATGATTCAAACATTATTGCCACATCATGTCATCGCGCAAAAATATATGTTACACGTTTTATGTGAAAGATTCATGGCAGTTTTTATATGAACTGCCAAATAATGATTTTTTTCGAATTTAAGTTGAAGGAAAGTTCAATTTATATGACTTGCGTTCGAAAAACTACTATGGAATGCTAATTCAATCATTTGATATCCATTAATGGATTGAAATAATGAGTTCAAATTGCGTTATGTAAAAAGGAACCAATTAAAAACAGGGTACTTTAATCCTATGTTCAGCTATGAAAGCAAATATGTACACCTAATAATGGGTACAGCAAAACTTCCAAAAACATTTCACTCGATTGTGAAATCGTGGAAAATTGGAACCATTTTTGGAGAGTTTGAATCCAACTACATTCCTACACTTAAAAAAAGTATCAGTGCGCTAGCAACTGCTATTTACCGCAGCAAACGTTCACTCCGCGAAACTTTCTTCAGACCAATTGCAAACTTAACGAAGTGATTTAATCGAAAAACCAATCGAATGTAACGTTAAAATGCATTCGAAATCGAATAATCTACAATCTTTACTGTTATACAGACTTATAATTAATTTTTAAAATTGTAAAAATATGTATTTTCGAGAGAAAAAACGCAGCAGAAAAAAATAACACGTCAGCACGAAAAAAACCGAGAAAAAAATAACAGATTTTCAGCACGGCTTACTTCGATCCTCAAATGAACAGACACATCCTCTCCTACACGCAAAAAAAACCGCAGTAGAAACTTCCATTCGAGGGTTAAATTAAGCGCAAACACCAACAATTTTCACCTGACTATAAATGCGTTTGATTTAACTATGCCTGCTTTTGATCTAATCTAATGGTACGGTTGATATCAATATGAAGTCAGTCAAATATACCACAAATGTCGAAGGTTTTACTATAAAAGTAAATTTGACTGAAATTTCATGGTAGTTTTGAAAATAGGCATACTCGGGCAGTTTTTACTACAAGATTTTTTTTCTGTATAGATTCCGATTAGCAGCCCACTCCTGGACAATGGAGTAATGTTTTAATTCAAAGAATTATAATTAGGTTCATGCAATATGTATAACAAATAGAGAAGAATACACACAAAAATAAGTATACATTGAACATTTGTAATTTGATAAGGCAAATTCGGCATGGATAATGTTTTTAAAATTATACACCTTGAATGTCCAAGTTTCCAACATAGTGATTTACGTTATGCTGGTTCTATGGAGCGAAAATAAAGGCAAACCTTTCTAATTCTGCCATTTGAACATACATTTTTATCTGTCGGCTCCATCTTATTGTTTACACCCAAGCGTCAAACCGAAAACTCCTAACAGAAAATTTTCACGCGCATTTCAAGAGATGGGAAAGATTTACGTTGAAAAACGCCGTGCCATCGTGCACAAGTGGAGCCAGTGTCTGTTTTTATCACTTACTATCCGCAATACGCAATAAAAAGCAATTCGAGACAATGTAGATGAATTGTATTTTTATTGAAAATCTCCGATGACAAAATCAAGGGCGACAGACAAATCAACTCATTATGCAAATCAACTCGATCATTTAATACTAATAATGCTATGTTCAGACTATGCAATTGTAACATAATACAAGGGTGTTATAAAAAGTATCAACATGAAAAACGTCATCAAGATAGGCTTGTATCATGTTACAACGCTGTAATCTGGACAAAGCATAAGACTTTGAGTTTCCATCCCAGCTTTGTTAAAATCGCAAGTGGAAGGATCGAAGTAGGCTTTGGGCGAGAGCGGACGTGTTGAATTTTCGGTGTCAGATTTTTCCTTCTTTCCCTTCAATTTTCAAAAGTTTTGAAATTTCAAGGTTTCCCTTGACAGGAATGCTTTCTGTAGTGATTTAGTGCGTTGGTTTTTTGAGGTGGGACCAATGGGTTCTTGTAAGGAGTGAAAAAATAGCGTCGATGAGAAAAGTTCAGTTTTGCGCGGTTCGAGAGGGGGTGTCCAGGTTTCGCGTGAAGTTCGTCCCACCCAGGGCCAAAACGTGCTTATCCGTCGCAGAATCTGCTGGTGAACCGACTAGGTGGCGGAAAGATGCCGCTAAGAAGTGACTATGAAGTGAAAAAATGTGCCGGTTGCGAACAGTAGTCTCCCCTGACAATGCTGGAAAAGCCGGAAGCCAGGAAAGAGTCAGAAGTCAAAGTCACCTACTGCGGTGGTGCCAGCGACTTATTCGTTGCATCAATGCCAATGGATCTTGTGAATTCAGCTAAGTACCCATTATATTTTTCAAAATCAAACATTTCCAGCTCCCGTACACTCTCAAGGCGCTGTCGGATCCGCCACCTTTCTTTTTTAATGTGAAGCGGCACGCCGTATTGTATTTTCTGTTTTTCGCCCCTCTCTGTTTGTTTCGCCTCGCGGTGTTGGTTGTCCCTTTTTAGTGTTTCTAGTAATTCTACAAAGCGCAGTTCCTCTGGGTCTGATTAGACCATTGCGCTGAACTGACTGGCTTGTCGTA
The DNA here is from genome assembly GCA_034211315.2 of Aedes japonicus. Classification (NCBI taxonomy): domain Eukaryota; kingdom Metazoa; phylum Arthropoda; class Insecta; order Diptera; family Culicidae; genus Aedes; species Aedes japonicus. Next base: position 17,218 of record JASCZW010013467.1, on the reverse strand, counting down.
CCGCGGGGGCTCAGTTGGGATTTTTCGTCTGTTCCTAATGATTTATCCAACAATACTCAGCAGCGCGAGACTCGGAGCTAATCACAGGGTCGGCGCACTACTGGGCAACCGGCTTCGCGGAATAAAAGAGGTACTCAAAGATTCAAATTAATTCGAATTCAACGGATTTTCCTGTTTAATGGTTGTATTTTACTGTAGTGTACACTGGATTACCGGCACGTACCTTGATGCAATTACTGGACTCCGGCGAGTGCTCGCGGTGGCGATGCGAATCCAGCGATGGGCTGGAATTTCGAGGTCCTGGATTACAGGCGCTTCCTTCAAACGAAGTCGATCGACGACGGCGAGGCCAACCTTTGTCGAACCGAGAAGGGTATTCCTCCTTGATGATTAGTTGGTCGCCAGCTGCCAAATCCACATTAGCGCCTTGCCGTTCAGCACTACAAGTTTCATGCCATCAGGGTTGCTTCCAGTATTCTTGCCATCGTCAACTGCTGATCCTTGATGGCTGGTTGATCTGTGCAGCTCCAGTACAGCGACACTAATGAGTATTGCATATGAGGCCTCTCTTGCTTACATTTGAAATCTGTGATAAGAAAGTACTGTGCATTTAGTAAAATTAGCCTGCAAAACAAAATTATAAGGCATCAAACCAATATCATCAATACACAAAGTATTTCAGTTTAGTGTTTGTTCATTCGCGCAAAGATGAACAAGACCAACAATGTCCAAAATAAATGAACTTGAAAAATCACAAACAGGCTTCATCGTTTGCGGGCAGCGCTTGCTGCGACTCTTTCAATCTTCGTAATCCTTAGGTAGCTGGGAAGCGAAAATTGATGACAATTGTTGAAGTATTTTAAAAAGCTTGCTCTCAGTTTTGGTTTAATAGGCTGCATATGCACATGTAGATGCCACAAGGTACGGCCAATTCATATTTTCACATCAAATTCTAGCGTTGACATCAGTTTTAGGTTTTTATTTATGCGTTTAAGTTAACTGATGGGGTTCGACTAAATTGCAGTTTTCTTGATTTACGTAGACTATCTTTGATATTATTCAGTTTTCGAAACATACAAAATTACAAAATTAAATACAGGGCAGGCCCAAATAAGTGACGCAGTATTTTGTTTCAGTGTGGAATTCTTGTAGCCATCGCAAGAGCCATCTAGTTGCCAGCATATTAAACAGTGATGGATTAATATGTAAACAAACTAGTGTTCGCTAGATTCCGTCGACAGGAAGTGCCTAAGAAAAATATGGATTTCAAAAGACAACGGATTTTGCAGTAGCATTTGGCGGGAAAGTGTCTCAACCAGATACTGGCCGAGACCCGGAAGCAAAGAATATGCCGCACAATAATCGACCGGACGTTTAGAAGATGGAGGACGAGCGGGAACCATCGATCCAAAGAAAAAAACAGGTCGTCCTCGAAGTGTACGTACCAAACGGCTTGTAAAGGCGGTGCGTGAGCGAATTCGTCGAAATCCTTGTGAGTCTTCATATAAACTGGCTCAGGATATGGACGTCTCCAGAAAAACTATCAGATCAGTTCTCAAAGAGGATTTGAGATTGGTGCCGTACAAGAAACGAAAAATTCATGGACTTTCGGAAGCCAACAAGATTGTGTTTGCGGATAAAAATATGTTCGTATTGCTGCAAAGTTTCAGCGCTCAAAATGACAAGGTTTATGCAGCGAATATTTAGGTAATCCCTTCTTCAATTCGCGCAGTTCAATTCTTGGAAAATCATACTTCGGCCATGGTTTGGGGCGTGATTTTTTGCGGAAGGTCGTCTAACACTGCTTTTCATTGATAAGGGTGTAGAAATCAACGCAGCATACTACGTAAAAGAGGTCCTGGAAAAGCATTTGAAGAAGCATACTTCAACGATGTTCGGCACCCGCAAATGCGTGTTTCAATAGGATTCTGCGCCGTCCCATGGAGCAAAGATTACCCAAGCATGGTGCCCCAATAATTTGCCAGACTTCATTCCTAAGGAATTAGGATTTCTCTATTTGGGGAATCATGGAAGCTCACTTTCGAGATCTCAAACCAATGGGTATTGAAACATTCAAAGCTACCATACAGAAGATATGGGATGAAATCCTCGAAGATTAGCTTGTAATGCCTTTTCGAAGAGATTAAGGGCAGTAATTAAAGCTAAAAGCGATAGAATCGAAATGTGAATATGTACACATGAACATTAAAATACAAGAAACAAAATAACAAAGAAACATTTAAAGTATCTGTCTTTTCGTGGAAGATACAGTCTTTGTTTCATGCGTCAATATTTTGGCCTAGTTAAGTTGTAATGTCTGCTCAATTTCTTCTTTGTCGTATTGAGATTTCTCTTCGCCTTCGAATGTTGAATCAAGTGAGTTGACTCTACATTTGATTTGCACGGAGAGCCGATTCACTCGAATCGATAATTGTTGACTCGTCAAATGCGAGTGACGTTCGACAACAGTTATCATGGCGCACATTAGTTCCCAAGTAGTCTTAAACTGTGTCAAAGGTTTTAAAAAAATTCAAAATTGTATGAAATCGATTCATTTTATTAAATCTACTTATTCGACCTGCTGTTGTGTGTTTCAGGATCAGAACCACCATTCACGTTACTTTCACATTACTTGCATTGTAGAACTGAATCAACCACTTCTGCTGCACGCTGGAATCGCTACATTCATTCATCGTCAGCTTTCGATCGCTCCACTCCAGGCAACGATTGGTATAGACGTGACGGAAGTGTGTCACCTCGGGGTTATACTCCCACAGTTGGTTGCCCTTCATTTTGTGGCATCGAATCATTTCCAGCTTACTTCCATTGTAGTCCATGCAATGGTCCTCGCGAGTAAGTTCCCCGTCAGCTGTGAAAAACCATAACTGGTGGCCTCCATGGCCACTGCAACTGCCTACGCCGTGTTCATTTAAAGGTGGTGGCCAATCCAAACATTCGTGGCCCCCGTTGATCGCGTTTCGGAACTCTCCACGACCAACCGCTTTGGACGGATCGAATTGCTCCGGAAACACATTCTCCATGTACCATCGGAAAGATTTGCAGTTCAATTGCTGCCTTAACTTCTTCCTCGAGGACACATCTCCAAATTCTCCACGATGCTTCAGTCCACCGAAAGATTCGTAGTAGAATAGAGCGTATTCGTCCATCCATACTTCGGCCACCCGAACTGTATTTCGTTTAACATTGCTGTATCCACCTGGAGTATTCTAAAAATGGAAAAGGCAATTCAGAAAACACCCCACCAATCACGTCAGATGGATATACAGACAGATAAGTAGGGGTGTCCTCGTTTTTGGATATGTGCCACTCTGGAACAGGGAACAATCTCCATCGAACCACCACACATCCAGGCTTTGAACGAGAGTTCCATATTTTCCGCCCCGTAAGTTTCCAATCCCTCGTCGTACCACCCCAAATGGCCGAAGAACGTTTTATTGATGGTAAACAAACCTCCGGCCATGACGGGAGTTTCAAACGGTTCCCAGGGATTTTCGGCCTTTTTCTTCTTCTCGTGCCGTGCTTTCCATTGAAAATTGACCGTCCAGTCGAACGATCCAAAGTACAACAGCGAGTTCTGAGCATTCAATGCCATCGTATCCTCGTGGATCCAATCAATCGATGGAATCGCTATGGTTGTTGGATTACGGGCCACTCGATCCAGCTGAGCTTCCAACCAACCTGAAATGATTGATTTAGTTATTTAAGTTGATCTCGACACAAACAAGAATTGGGACACTTACCGGCAATCACCTCACAGTGCGCATCCAGAAATGTCACTATCTCTGCTTTTGCACTTCGTGCACCGAGAATTCTTGCGCGTATCAATCCCTGCCGCTGCTTTGCCCGTACTATTCGCACTTTCTTAAGTGGGCGGAAGTAATCATAGAGCTGTGTTTTCAAATGTGCTAGTGTCGAACAGTCATCCACCAGGATAATCTCTTCTACCAACTCCGGAGGGGTTCGGCTCAGCACTGATTGCACCGTTCTCACCAGCACGGACCACGCTTCGTTGTAGAAAATGATGACAATCGAAGCAGGCGGTAGCTTGGGTAGAAATCGGTCCGGCTCCTTGCACCACTGATCTCGAATATCGGGAAGTTTTCGGTAGACCGACACCAAATCCGATGCGTATTGATTCAATCCCTGCATGGCCCAGCCTTCGTCGATCTGTTTCCGAACGTCCAAACTGATTGGTTCTTCCAATTTGACCGGCTGTCCCATGTCTCCTGGTGGAAAAGTGCCATTTTCCTCCATCAGGTCTTGCATTTTGTCATCATCCACTTGGAGGTAGCTCACCAGCTTTCTATGAGCTGATTGCACCATTTCGTGCGTTGCAGTTGAGTCATAGTAGACCACTAATAGCGCCACGCTTGCTAGAATCAACAGCACGAAAAAGAATGCTTTGGTGAAACGTGGCGTCTATGACATGGGGGAAAAGCGATCAAATTTAATGTTTCGTGTTTTGTCAAAGGTTTGTTTTCGCTTACTCACGCGCATTTTGCTTCTATTAATGAAGAGGTGTCACCGATTAATAGCGAGGGAAACAGGTGCGAACACTGGAAGCATTGTGGATAGACTGATAAGCGCATTTCGTACCGCTATCGGTGGGATATATATTTGTTGGCTTGCCGTGAATATAAAAAAAAAACAACAACAAATACAACCGCATTATGATTACGCAATTTAACCCACATTAAATTTTGAATTAATATTATGATGTTCTGTTCTTGTCATCATGTTGCAGTCGAATTGGTTGGCCATATCAGCAATAACTTAAAATTGTATTGTTGACGAAGTAGGCATAGTCCATGGGTGCTTAAAATTTACTCCATCGTCCAACATAATATGGCGCACTCATGTTTCTTTGTATTTAAAATTGTATTCAATGCAAACATTACCGAAGACTGCATTCATAACTACAGAAGTCAAAGCAAACGAAGCACTTGCTGCACCTATCGCGGAACTGTTCTGATTTTGACTGGCGTTGGCAATGATAAATCGATACAGATCGCGGTGTGGCATAAAGAGAACCTTTGCCAGGTTGACAGCGGTGCTGAATTTTGTCGTCCACTGATAACGCGTTGATGGACAACGAAAGTTCAGGCAAAATCAATCAAAAGCGTACAAGATGCTGTGTTTCGATGTGAATGCTGAACCGTATATTTTGACGAATCGTGTTGACCAAAACCATACTTGAAACGTGAGTCAATATTCTGCTTGAATAGGCTGATGTGTTTGATTTTGCGACGTGTTTGGATAGCTTAGTCGTTATCAATTAGGGTGGTTCATAGTATCGAGTCAACTCCATCCCCACACAATCGATTCCATTCCTGATCGTTCCCCAAAAATTTGAGCTCATTGGTCTTGGAAATTACTTAAACTGGTCTTGGAAATTACTTGGAAATGTGACCACCAAACATTTTGTTGTCATCCCGACCAGAATGTTATAACACAAAAATAAAAATATTATAACATACCTTGTTACGACTAAATGATTATAATATAAATTTGTTAAAGGCGTATTTATCTGAATAATTTTCGCATAACTTTTCAAAAGGTTCTATGTAACAAATGTGAACAAATTGAATTAATTAATGCACACTATTGCTATTGCACTTATCAACATTATGTTAAAACACGCATTTTGATATGTTTTCATAATATTAAGAAAATTAAAAAATCAACAAAACGTCCGATGTCTGATTTCGCAATAGCGATGCTCTACTGTTTGGTAAGACGTTTCAGTTTACCTGTCGCGCTAAACGTCTGAAGTGTCAGAACAAACAAAAACAAAGCAAATCCGTACTTCGGTCGTTCGGTCGCCGTGTAATTGCAGGATGCGGTGTTATGACAAATTTTCTGAACCCATCCAAACCGAGTTATTATCAAAGATATTAGAGCTATCTCAATCAGACAAAACCAGTTTTTTATCCAACCATATTACCGTAATGGACACGGTTCGTCCAAAGGTAAGAATATCAAATAAATAATCACCTTTATTCTGATTTACGTCCAAATCCAAATGTCAAACGAGTCCGTCGCCTACTTGAATTTTCTGGCATATATAAGAATACGTATTACGTTTTTGTGTACTTCCCAAAGAATCAGGCTATGATTTATAAACTCATAAAATAAACGCAAAGGCCAAATACATAAAATAAACGCATAGGCCAAAATGTTTGCGTATTCTGGACCTGGTAAACCCAAATTTAACGTTAATATGTACAACTTTTTTTCTGTGAACTTTCACTATCACACATTTCATTATGACCCAGTGCAGTAGTTCTTTACAGTCGAATTTATGGGTAAATGCCAGAAACTTCTTATTTTAACAATCATGTATTTGCGGCTGTGGCACCAAGACGTTAACCACATTGTGTGGCAATGCGCTGAATACGAATTTGCCAGATCTAATCTACGAGAAGGCACGTAGAAAGAATAGGATTGTTTTCACCAGGAAGCAAATGCGTGTGTGAAAGAGAAAGCAATCTCTGTTGCTATGTGTTATGTTCTAATTTACTAATAGAATGATAATGAAAATTGAAATGACCTATGTAGCTATCATTGGAATAAAATGTCCTACGTGGCACGACCAATGTACAGTTCGGTTAAGCAAAATGTCCTATCTAACATTTTTGATGTTTTCGTTGTTATTTTAACATAAAAAGCTACAGAGACCATTACTGTAGAAAATTCAACAACAATGCTTGCCCTCAAAAGCAATTCAATGGGTAAAACTTGATCCAGTTTGAAACATTTTCAAAAAATATTTTCATATTCTTCAACCTCGTTTTCCTCGGGATAAGCAAATTGTTAGATAGGTCCTTTTGAAAAGTTACTTATTACAAATTAAGATTGCCTATATCGTGTCACGTAACTTAGACGAAAACATCCTCAAACTTTTTTGAAAATAACACAGCGACTCCAAACAAAATTAAAGCTTCTAATACCGAAAAGCGCAAGATTGTATAGCAAGATGGAACCTGCAAGATGTACTTCAGACCAAGGGGTTCTACAACAGTGAACCAATTTCCAATCGTTTGATTCACATTGATTGTTGGTATGACGGCCTACTGTGATGAGAACATATTTTAACCTGTAACCTGTCGTGACACGTGAAACCAACTGCTTTCAAAATAGTAAAAAAGTAAATATCGGGCTTCCAAATCTCGGTATTAAGTTTTTTTCAAATTTTCAATGCTATACGGACTTGAGTTTTTCAAATATTCTAAAAGCTGATCTATATGGAGCATACGAATCGTGATTTTAAGTGTGACAGCATTTATAATGTTGGCATTCAAGTTAGGATATAACAATACAATAAATAGAACACACAATCTAGTTATATTTATCTTTAACTCTTAAAGTATTTATTTACGAGCATCAAGGAAAACATCACTCGTAATATTCATTATTTATAAGTGTGTATCCTTCTTTGACCATCTGCATAGTTGATTTGATTTAAGATCCCTTATTTGCATCTTGATTGCAAACAAAACACTTTCCAGTATGTGAACGTCAAATAATGTACGGTTTTAGAACTTCAACAATCAGTGCAAGTTGAGCCACCGATGTTCTAGTTAAGTTTTGTACAGTGTTTGGTCAAGAGCATTCTCGTGTTTTAAGATTGGTTTGACATTTGATATCTGAGTTTTTTTAAACCATCCAATGCAGGAGCAGCACAATTGTATTAATAATTTGAAGGTTTATTTTTTGACTTGTACATATTTGCTTGTTTTATCGAAGATTGTTTGCAAACGTTCAGCAATAGTTACATCGGACATCTTCGTTGTCCCCACAAAACTTCTGTAGATAACCGGTTACATCTGCACATCTGTACAATTACATCTGTACTTATACACAATGTTTACGAAAATTCTCCAACGGGTATTCATTCAAGCGTCATTGTGTGCGTCATGATAGTTGATGGCGACACTGCAAGAATCGGCGTCGTGAGACTAAACATCATGCCATCCGTTGGCGTAACCATGGCAGCCAACAAAACTTCGGATCATCGCAGCAATCAGGTGCAAGTCAGTTGATGAGCCAAGATAAGTTAAACTAAGCTGAAGCAAGATAGTATAAAAACTAGAATAAAGCAGTTTAAAAAGGGCTTTCTATTGAATTCTAGAGGGTTTGAGCTGCTAAGTGGAATACTTGTAACTAGAAATTAGAAGAAAAAATAGTATTTTCCATTTAATTCCAACTACCTTTGCTTATCTTGATAGATACGCGTATTTCGTCTACAACGTGCAGACTTCTTCAGTGTCTCGTACTAATAACTCGACTTAAAGAAAACCTTCGCCACCTGCCGTATAATATACTATTTTCTAAATACAAAACGTTTACCTATCGTTATTTTGTTTATACCTATCATGAGTCAAAAACAAATGTACTTAATATTGCGCTTTTTGCACCTTATAATAGTAGTGTGAGAATTTTTATGTCACAGTGATTTTTTTATCACACTCAACATTGTCCCAAAATTTACATTTACGTTGTTTGAGTTAGCGTGCACACTGCTCGGCGAAATGTCAGAATATCAATCTGATTCCGGTCTATGGAATCGCTGCCAAGGACGTAATTAAAGAGCGTGATAATGCTCGATTTACACCACGTCAACTGCCAGAAAAGCTGACTTCGTCATAGCAACAGTACATGCTTAAAGGTCTCCTGCAGGACTTTCAAATGACCATTGTTCCAGTCCTGGAAACGCCATATGACGAGCGTACTGCTGCTCGAGATTCCGGCAGTGCATTGACAAATTCCCCAACGGGTATCATCAGGATTTCGGCCTCAGAGCGTTTTAAACTGGCTGAAAGCTTATTTGACCATAGGATGCTGGAAGCAGGTCAGTTGGTTTCCACCAGCGTTGGAATGTGCGACGCTGGCGTGCGCCTATCCCTGTATGGATCGGTCTTTGTTACCGGTTGAATTACCTGCTGCATAGCTTCCCGGAACGTTTGAATCGAGATCTGCAGCACCGGGCACCATCCAACACTTGGTTGAAACTGATTTCCGCCAACGGTTCCGTAGAACGGCGGTTCGGAGCTTGGATAGGCGGATCTATTCTGGCAAGCATCGGAACATTCCAGCAGATGTCGATTTCGTCTCAGGAGTATAAAGAGTCCGGAAAATGCCAAGTGGAACGAAAATGCCCTTAAACGCAGACGGAGACAGGCGATAACAAATAGACTAGAATTTAAGGATGTGTAGCGGAATAAGATTTTATGAATTGTCAAACAGTGTAATTGTAACCTGCTCTTCTATTTAGGAATACAATTTGAAAGTTTGGTCTGTCTAGAACGTGAGTAGAAATTTTTGTTTACAAATTCATGCCGGAGATCTTAAAATAGAATGAAATTTGATGACTGCTTGAGATAACGATTGTTTTACCTACAGCCGAGTTTTTTTTCATTTTAACAGCGACAATAACTTACTTACTAGGTTAGTTTTGGAAAGCCGAAAAACTCGCGGCTTGGTCGTTGTTAGGGATTACAATGATTCGGGTAGGAATGGGGAAGTAGGAATCTTAATGTTGGCTTTCAACAGCAGATTGGCGATGCGATGTTGTTGCTGTTGGTCTGGCGTAGATGTTGCATTGCGTTAAGCTGTAACGATACAATAGAAGTGGTATTACGGGGGACGAGGTGGACATGTTAAAGCGACAGCTAAGATCAGATCTGGCAATTTCGAAATCGAGGCAACACCAGACAACGTGGTTGGCTAATGGTTATTTTGGGTACGTGCTTTGAGAATTTGTGAGCAAACAGGCAACACTGGTGTATAAATGCCTCTGCGTTGTCGCCTGCTACTCCCCATTTTCCCACTTCTTTTGCGGAAGAATGGCCTTTGAAATGACGAACAGACTCCGACAACCAGAAGCAATAGTTGCCAATCGATAGTTTTGTTGAGAAAACCCGCCGGAGGAAGCAGTTGTTGGGTCTTCTGTGTCATTATCCGTGGTTAGATCAGCATCGCAATTGATGTCCAGAGGAAGCGGATTCAAATCGTCGTCATACTCTTCTTCCGGATCCCTTTCCGTGTCCATCACAAATTCTTCTTTCATGTACGCACTGGTGCATAATTTTGTTTGCTGTTATGTTGATTTGTTTGGTATCACATGTAAACAAACTATAATCCTAAACACGTCAAGTAACACATATCCACGCTAAATGCAAACATAACTGTCAATGCAAATTTTTGGGAAAAGCTGAGTGTGAAAAAATACACTACAAATAGTGCACAACCTTCACAAATGTCTAGGAATTCCGTGAAACTTGCAATATTTTTAATAATTTCCAGGGTGAAGATGTACTCAGTAATATTGTGATGTTATTCGTCGTTATGTCGTGATTTTCCGTGAAGATGTCTTCTGCGACTGTCGATTTGGCGTTATGTGGAATTCCTTTCTCGTTCTGTTTGACAGCCTTAGTCACCTCTGCTAGATGCTCCATGAACCTTGTTGTCAAGGTTCTCTTTGTTTGACTTAGATATATTTTGCTGCAGTGTTTACACTTGATTCTGTTTACCCCTTCTCTGCCTAATATGTCTACTGAATCTTTGGTGGAGCCCTAGGACAGGACCTGCCAGCTCAGAGAGGGATGACCTCTTATAAATTTATGATTGCTATGATACGGAGGTCGCTCCAATGTTGCCAGATATGTTTACACAGTAATCCGATTGAAAATAAAGTAATTAAAAAATTTCCTCTGTGGTTCGGGAAATGAAGCTGCATCAAACTAAACGTTAATTGATAAGGTTTCATTGAATTTCATTGATGCTTACGCTGCAAATTCTGCTGTGAGGAGAAAGCTTGAGCAAGAAAATGTCTTCCTCGCTTGCGTTCCCAATGCAGGCCTTCACCCACTCTTCACAATTTATCGCTTTGCACTTCATTTCGAACAGATTTAAAATCAAACCACTGCAAAAGTGTACTTTTATTTCCGCATTTGTTCTAGTTGTCACAAAATAAAAAAGATGAAAAGCAGTGACTACTAGCAACACCGCTAAACCAACAACAAACTGCCTGTTTGTAATATAACTCAACGGAGGCGGTAGAGGCGGTTGTCAAAGCGACCAATAAAAAACGGTCTTTTTTGACAGGTAAATGGTCTTGCTTTTGCACTAACAGCTGGCAGGTCCTGCCCTAGGTGGAGCCTAACATCGATGCTAATTGGTTGTGCCTACTAGAAAAAACTAAGTCTAAACCAAATTCCCTAAGTCGTGGTTTCAGCTTTTGTGTAATGTCTTTATCGAAGGGGACGGATACACGTTTCAGGGGTTCAGATGAATCGGAGAGAGTTGTTTGCAATTTTCCATGAAGATGTTTTTTCCTTTTTGTTGATAATCACTTGAATTGTCCTCTTTCGTTCCCATTGAGTCTGGTTTCGAAGATATATGCTAATTCTTTGGCTTTTCCAGTTTTTATTGAGAGGAAGGGTCAACATCCCGTGGATCATGTGGTGAAGTTGCCATTTTGGGCTGAAAAGAATCGTTTGAAGTGTAAGGGATGGCTCTTTGGGTGTTTGAGAGTTTTCTGAAGATTTCGAACTCTAAAGGAGATGGTGACAATGATTCTCTCACTATTAGTAGGTCGAGGAATGCAAGTTTACCATCATTTTCTATTTCATGAGTGAACTTAATGTCTTTGTGGAGATTATTGATTTCGAAGGGATCGTCTTATTTCACTACGGCGAAGATATCGTCGACGTATCTCCACCAACAAGTTGGGAGTAATCATTTCGCTTTTAGGATTGTTTCCAAATTCGCCATAAACAGTTCACAGAGGAATGGGGATAGAGGATTTTCCATAGGGGCTCCTTTTAACTGTTTATAGAATGAATCTCTTCCATGCAAAGTCGAGTCAGCTTAAGTTACATCCGCACCATTTGCTTCCATGCTGTGTCATCCCCTTTTTTCAAAAGCCAATCTTCTAGAAGGTTAATTGCGTCCTTGATCGGTACGCTAGGGAAAAGGGCCGTGACGTTGAAAGATACCGTTACTTCATTATCATTTATATGACCTCATGACTGTAGCTGCTTGTACAAATTTTTGGGAGTTGCGAACTAAGCTTGTTGGGAATTGCTCGGAGATACCTTGAAATTCTTTACTAGCCATTTTGCTAGCTTATGGACTGGAGAACCTACAGATGAAACAATCTCCCTCATTTCGTTTCCGGGTTTGTGGACTTTTTGGGAGGCCTTTTAATTCTGGGAAGGATGGGTTTTGGTTCACGAAGACGGACTTCTGCATCCCTAATACCGCTTTTATACTCCTTTAGTGTTTTGTCCACGTGTTTCACAATGTTTGGCAGGGGGTCTACCCGAAGCTGCCTATAGGGACCATTATTGACTCTTAGAAGCTGTGTAGATGCCATAATGTTCTCCTGCGGTAGCACTTAGTGTTTACCTTCACTAACCTCGCTGATTGATCCTACCTTGATAAATACCTCGATTATGGCACTCACCAGAAAAGCTCTATAACGCTCTGCCCGACAGCTTACTTCAATCGTGGTAGGCCGCGCCTTGACCTCTTTCGTGTTCCACCGCAGCAGAGGAAAGACGTGTTTCCGAGCCACAGGTTGGTTCCTTGCATCCCGTGATTCACAGAAGCCATCCGCTATCGTAGTCCTCCTTATCCACAATGAGCAACTTCTGTTTATCCGTCTGCTTTTAAGTAGAAAACAGGCTTTGACTTCAGCTCCTTAATGATGCGAATTTCTTTCTCGATGTTGTGTTTTTGTTTAACAATGTTCGTCCTTAATAATGTTCGAAGTGATTGTCCTGGCGGTGTTTTGTAAAGATGTCGGAAGAGGGTTTGTAATTGCTGTCTCCACGTCGATGATGATCTGTTCCACGTCGGGCTTGGTTGTAACCACGTATCCTAATCCTTTGTTGAGATGAGTCAGTTGTTCTTCCGGGAATGCGGTCGTCGATCGGTTGACAACCAGTCCCTCAATGGAGTGGACCACCGGTGTCGTGTTGATGGTGGGTGTAAGTGTGGCCTGTTCCTTGGTGTGATGTGTGGTCCGAGTCTGTTGGGATTCTATTCTCAGCTGGTTGAGTTTCCTATCGAGAACCGTTCGTTTCCTATTCGATTCGTATTCCTTTGCTACCTTGACTCGGGATAAGAACTCCCAAGATTTTACGGGATACTCCTTGGCTAACTTCAGCTGCAGAGAATAGCACTCCAAAGTTTTCCGGTCTAGTTTGTTGAATAGTTGTTTGATGCTGTCCTATTGCTATGCTGTCATAATTTTATTCGTTTATTTAACCCACCTGTGTATGCTTGAAACCATGCCGTGCGGAATTTATCGTGAATATTATTCGAAAAAGAAGCATATATTTAATGAGCCATATGAATTCGATAGAATTCAATTTTTATAATTAATTTGCATTAGCGGTTTATTTCGAAAAAGTATGAAGGTAAATCCATAGAGGTTAATCCGGTGAGTTTTGCTGAACAATTAATAGACACTCATTATTGAATTATAACTTGCTGTTTATTATTTTTAGGTCTGCTGCAAATAAAGGTTTTGTATTTCATATTGAGTGAAATTTTCCACCTCGACGACATTTTTTTCTTTATAACCTGCCGCTCCTCAAAAATATTTAAATGCTACACATTGCCCTATATTAAAATACAAAAGCACAAAATAAAACTAGTGGTTTAATCTAGGGATCTTCAAACCCTTCTAAGAGCATAACATTTTATGGTGCCTTTATGGCATGCTTGTTGGTTTTATGAGAATTACCGCCCAAACACAATTTCAAATTTTATAACGGTTATCAAAAAGTGCATCATAAAACTAAGTTCCTATAGATATATTCTGGTTTTGTTCTATAGTTTTTAGGACGAATACAGAACCACCTTAGGGCTTACGTTAATTCGTTAGTCATAAAATAGTTTTATATTATACTTGAGAGACTGATTTTATGACTATCACATAAAATTTTAACACACCCACAAGCTGCAAGAGATGCAATTTTAAAACAATGGTAAAATTTCAATAAATCTTCAAAGCATGTCGATTTTTACTAGGGGAGGTCATTGTTTACAAATGTTACTTTCGACCTTTTCACTATTCTGTCTAGAAATCAAGCTGAACAATGCATTAGGTCCTAAGTAACATTGAGAGACTCTCTTTGTCGACTTTCTCTTTGCGTGTCTACGGCTATTTAGAAACATGTTCAAGTATTTTCAACACACAGTACGGTAATATTAAGTGTAATTAAGGATCCAATACGTCGAAAACATCAGCAAATCCTTTAATAGACAAACTATAAACGAAAGAGAAAGTCGACGAAGAGAATCTCTCAATGTTACGTAGGACTTAATGCATTGTTCAGCTTGAAATGTAGGAGAGCATAAAACAAGAGAAAAATAATCTGAACTCTCGACGCTTCATCGGAATCTGCAGTCCGTTCAACGATCTTTCTGTGTACGAATTCTGGAGAAAAGAGTACTATCCGAAGTGTCGGTAAAAATTAAAAAAAATAATAATAAAATGGTCTCCAAGCGTCACGACAGCTATGTGTATGCTCCTCGCGCACTCTCTAATTCATATTTGTCATCACGGATTCACGATCGTCCTTGCGAAAAGTGCTAGCGTTACCTACATTGGGTACAGCAACAACCGTCACTTCGACTCTCGAAATTACCCTCAAGTTATAACATTTCCTTCACATGATGATGATGCTACTTTCCATAAGGGTGTTGAGTGTTTTGAGACATTCACAACCTAGTAAAAACTCGGGGCTATTCATAAATCACGTAGAATTTTTTTGGGGGAAGGGGGGGGGGGTACCATGCTTCATACACAATTTCACAAAAAAATGTATGGAGAAAAGTCTACCGTTTCTGAGATTTTCAAAAATGCGTCTACGTGGCTTATGAACCGGCCCTTGGCAGCTCCAGAGTAAAGTCAATGTACTCCGATAATCTGGGCACACTGGTTCTGTCAAATCGAATGAATCATAGAAAAAAAATATCAATTGAACGTATTTACATCGACTATTACTTTCAAAGCTGTGCAGCTCATGTTCGTTCTTGATGAACACTCTGACGATATGTTGTAATTTTCCTAAATGTTAAATGGTAGATCCTTCTTACAGAGAATATACAGAAGTGTAAACACACTCGAGACATAGACTACTACAAAAGATTGAATAATTTAAAAACCCTAATTTAAAAAAAAAATAAAAACACGAAAACGAAATTTTCAGCACTTGAAAAATATCCGTAAAAATCGTTTAATAGGCAAGCTATTAACCAAAGAGAAAGTCGACAAAGAGAATTTTTCAATGTTACTTAGGACCTAATGCATTGTTCAGCTTGATTTATAGTCTTCTCTCAGTCTTATAGAAAAATCTACAAATATTAATGTGAGCCTTTCCATTATTTTCAGGGTTTTTTTAAGTTAAATATTAAATTTCACCAACTGTCGTGTGAAAAAAACAAATCTTTGTTTCGAACTAAATTTTAAGTTATTTTATCTCCAAACGAAATAACAGTTTGATTTAATCGCCGCTTTGACAGAATCAATCTAAAATTTAAATTTGTTCCCCTGGGTTAAAGCAATTTGTGATTTGGTAATAAAAAATCCCTTTCAAGATGGAAACAACAAAAATATTAGTTAAGAACAACCATAAGTTGTGTTGTTTCGAAACTAAGTTTTTTTAATTTAGATGTCAACAAACAAGTTTGTTGTTGCAAACAAGACTGGCAATGGTAGCATTAGAGCTTGCTCTTTTTTCTCTTTCAAGCAAACATGATGGATTGGATTTTTTTTTCATCGCTGTATGCTTGAAACAGATAGCTCAATAAATTTCATCAAGTCATCATTAAATAAAAGAGCAACTCATACATTTAATAAAACGGTTTTAAACATCCACACATAAGGAAACAAGTATTGCAAAGCTAAAAAACAGTAATATCAAGAATGAATGGACCTTTTGTTTAGGCACGATAGAGACAATTTGTAGATGGGTACGTAAAACTAAGCTCGTCTGTCAATACGCTCGGGGCTTGTTTAAATCTTCCTTCCCCTCCTTGTTTACAAAATCAGATACGTCTGTTTGAAAAAGTATTCGAAAATTGTCGGAAACTGGAATTAAATGTGTGGAAGTCATCTGCTGCAGTAGTTATGATGTGATATCCGCATTACCGTTTGCATTTAATAAATGAACTTTTTTCGAATTTGAAAAACCTAAGACAGATAATTGCTTGTGATAAATTTCCCATGGAAGGTAATTATTTAAGCTTACTTGCAAAACAAATCTACGCTCTTGTGAGCGGCCTTTCGGCAGTTACCCGGAACATTCGCCATGGCAGACGAAAACATGCGTGATCCGACCAAAACACCGCGTCTTCACCCTTAAGTTATTTCTTTATGAACGACGCAACTTCCGGCAGGAATTTCGTACTATAAGTGTCTCCGTTCACGGCCAGTCCGGAGCGAAAGAAGAGCGGCTTTGACATCCCCTCTCGATGATTGTCAGCCACAGCAGCACCTTCTTGGGGAACTTGGTGTGTGAAATGAACTTCACCTCGGAGCTCACTTGGGAAGTAAAATACGAAGTGCCCTGCCAGTTGCCATCATGGGTGAGATAGGTCTCGTCGTCCATCACCACCGCCACGTCGCGATTCGCCGGGAAAAATCGAGTTGACCATCTTATTCAGCCGCTGCCGCTGCGTCATTGCCTTCAGCTTCGAAACCAGTTGACGCGACTTCCGCTTCCTGACATGTATGTTCATGTTCGTCAGGTACTTTTTCACTGTTTGGCCGGTTGAACCGACCGCAGCGATGTAGCCACTTTTCCTTCGGTCTTCCACTTCAGCATCCTTTGGAGCTTCTGGTCGCTCAGGGTCGTTGGCCGTCCGGAACCGGGCTTTCTTGCGATGCTCTGATTGTAGTCTAATAGTGCCATGATGTTGTAGATGCCGGAACGGGCGTATCTGGCGTCCACAAAGTGTCGCACGATGTCCGTTTTCGACGCGGCGGGGTGCCGTTCTGTGAACGCGCACACTTCTGAACGGAATTGCTTCACTGTTTTTGCTATCACGGTTGAAGTTCGACTGATAGAGCTGTCAAATTTTGTCTGCTGACTCATGGATTACTATGATTGGTGCTGCATGGGTAGTTTTGTCAGTGCGGATGTAGGTAAACTCGTGAAAATCGGCAATTTTTATCCAT
>JASCZW010013466.1:0-25508 GCA_034211315.2 Aedes japonicus | reverse complement strand
ATCGTACATTAGGCCGTATGAATAAAAACAAAACTAAACTTTACTTTAGCTGATTCGAGTAGTCGAGCAGTCAGATTAAGCATTTACTTTGATCGGTATGAATAAAAGTGGCGGCCGAGTTTTTACTTTTCGAAAATGAATGTTTACTTGATTTCGTATGAATAAAGCAGCAATGATCAAGTTTTTACTTCGATATGACCAAGTATGCTCATAAGCATACTTCGTTTTGGAAAATCCCTTTTAAAATCCAATAATCGATAAACCATTTTCGTTGCGCATAATATAAAATGTATTACGACGGAAACATCCCGTTTCCACTGGTTCCTGGCATTGGTCGTTAATTCGCGGAAAACCGGATTATTAAAATATATAAGCCCCGTAGAGAAGGTGATGACGACAACTTTAAAATGTTGTACAGATTCAACCGGGAGAATGTTGAATTTATTTATTTTTATTTAAGCAAATGATGATGTCTGTGAGCCTTTGGCTCATAAAGACTGACTAGCTTAACAATTAACAAGAAATGGCTTCAAGCATATTATAATTCAAAACTAAAAACAAAAACTAATACATACAAAACTATGCGTATACTTAAACAAACTATAGAGGCTACTATAACAGGCAAGAAAAACATTTTTTTTTACGTGATCGAAAATTGGTTTGAGAATAACCTACTTTTCAAACGAGATTTGAAGTTATTTACAGTGAGTGATTTTAAATCTTCGCTAAGGTTGTTATACAGAGCTGTTGCTTTATTTAACACTGCATTTTGACCGAACTTCCAGGTGTTGCTTCTACTAGTACATAGGTTATCGCTGCTTCTGATATGATGTTGATGTCGTTCTGAAACTCTGTTCAGCACCGTGTTAGTGTGGACAGAATTTTGGAGTATTTGATGTGTATGCATGCAAGCAGTTGTAGTATACACGTTCTCTACTGTCAGTAGGCGATGCTCAGTGTGAATGAACGCTGTCGATGTTCTCGGAGAGTATCCAAAAAGGTTTTTGATTGCTTTGTTCTGGATAACTTGCAGAGATTTTAATGCTGTTTTGTTTGCTGTTCCCCAAATTAGTATACCATACACTAGGTGGCTGTGAAACAGTGTGTAGTACAAGTTTCGCTTAGTATCCATCGGAACCAATATACATATTCTCTTGAATACACCTGCTATTTGTGCCAGTTTAGCACTCAGTTTAGTGATATGGTCAGTCCACTTAAGCTCACTGTCCAGCCACACACCCAAATATTTAAATACATTCACACGTTCTATAGGATGGTTGTCGTAAAAGATGTCCAACATAAAGCACTTGGGTACATTGAACAGCATGTACTTTGTTTTGGCTATATTTACTGTGAGCTTATGCAGATTCATCCAATCTCGTAACATACAAAGATCATCATTGATGGCTTGTTGAAGTTGTTCACAAGAAATTCCTTCGTAAACCAGCACTATATCATCAGCATACATAAACAATGTTCCACGCAAGGGAACATCTTTCAGGTTGTTTACATAGCAGTTAAACAAGGTTGGTCCTAGTGTACTTCCTTGGACTATCCCATACTCGACACATCGTATTGCACTACTAAAAGAATTATCTTGAACGAACTGCGATCGGTGTTCTAGAAAACTTTGGAACCACTGCATTGGTCGACCTTTCACACCCAACTCGCTCAATCGTCGTATTAACACCTTTCTATCACAAGTGTCGAATGCTTTGCTCAGGTCAAGAAAGACTGCAGCCACTTGTTTCTTCTTATCGCAGTGCATTTGGATTTCCGACACAACGTCGAACAGCGCAGTTTGTGTGTTTGATTTCGGTCGAAATCCGTACTGCCTGGAAAAAATAAGGCCATGACGTTCTAGATGGTCGACTAGTTGTTTGTTGATAACTTTCTGCAGGATTTTATCGGTGACACATGGTATGCTAATGGGACGATAATCAGAAAACTCCTTCGCCATCGATGTCTTAGGGATAGCCACAACCTTGGATATCTTCAGGTCCGCCAGTACACATGACTGCAAAATTGACGAGATTGATTACATCCGTTACGCCTTCTACTATTTCATCGGTGGCTGACTTAAATATTTTTGTCTGTACTTGGTCAAACCCTGTCGATTGACACAGACGAAGTTCGGCAATTGTTCTTTTTATATCGTTTGTAGAAACTGTTTCCAAGTTCAACGTCGCAGTGGTTTGTTCCCGGATTGGCTGGATTGCGGTGTAGGGTATTTTGTCCGCAAGACACTTTCCAACAGTAGCAAAATATTGATTTGCTTCTTCGACAATCCGCTGTTTATCCTCACCAGCTACACCAGTATGCGTGATCGTCTGTGTTTGTTTTGGCTTATTACCCAATACATCCTTTATAGTGTCCCAGGTTTTAATGATGTTACCACTATGATAGTTAAATCTAGTTGCGTAATATTGTTTCATCTTCCTTCGCTTCATTTCGGTCACTTTATTGCCCCAGTCTGAGTAAAGACACTCAAGTAATAGACCGGACAACGTGCCGCCATGTTGTATCCAAAACGAACATTTCTTCGCATTTCCCATACGATTTGACAGTTGTTTTGGATACATCAACTGTGCCAGACTCACGTTGTCCGGTCTATTACTTGAGTGTCTATAAGTCTGAGTATACACTTCGAGTGAATTGATCGGAGAGATTCCGTCGGTGTTTTGAGTACCAGTAGTTTTTCGTTTGTATACACATCTTCATCTCATAATCGATCCACGGTTTTGAATGTTTATCATTTTTCCTCCTTATCGGTATATGTTTAGATGCTCTGGAAACGCCTTCTTGGAGACCAGAAATGAGAGATTGATAATTGCTCTCCACATTTCTCAAGCAACACGTTTTTATAGGGTTTTCACGCAGAAATTCACTCACGGCCGGTAGATTGACCTTCAAGTAGGATTCATTCAGTTTGCACTCATCGTCGTTTGTGTAGTCGGCTTCGACAAAAATCACATTGTGATCGAATAGACTATACTGTAAGTGTTGTAAGGAGATTCCAATCGCAGTATTGTTGGTAATAATATGATCCAAACATGCTTCGTATCATGTTGGTGTGGTATCGCAGAAGTAGAATCCATTCGAGATCACGGTGTTTTTGTACTTTTCCGCAGCGGTTGTGATAGAATTCAGATCAAAGTTGAAGTCCCCGAAAACAAGAGTGTTGGTAGCTTGAACGGCGAGAAAGTCGTCCAGAAGATTTATAAAGACATCTACATGTGTGGCAAGTGTTTGCGGTGGTCTGTATATACTGACTGGTGTTACTTTCTCACGGGATCCAATTTCGACAGCGACAATGCTGTTGTAGTCATCGCAATAGCTTTTAACGAGTCTGCTCTGAATGTCCTTGTGGATAAATACAGCTGAACCTCCGCCTCTTCTTGATTGACGTGAAGCAAAGTAACATTTGTAGTTTTGTAGTGACATAGAAGATTCTACATTTTTGTGTGACCATGTCTCTGTAATCGCAATGACATCAATGCGGCTATCCAACTCATCAAGCAGGTACTCAAGTTCAGTAAGCTTCTCTTTTAGGCTTCTTCGTTAAGATAGAAGATTTTTAGACTTTTTTGTTTGGCAAAACGTAGATGATTTATTGAGCTGATTGTTTTGGTGCTTGGATGAAACGGTAGATGAAGGTTAGGATCATTTTGTGAATTCATTGAGTGATTGTATGGATGTGATTTCTCTCACTTTGGATTTTTCTGATTTCCTCACCAACAGCCTACCGTCCCTGAACCAAGCAAATTTTATTTTCAAGTCGCGTTTCAGATCTCTTGCTTGTTTGAACAAGTACCTGTTACGCTTTGTCAGCACTTCGTTGATGTAAATGTTGACGTTCCGTGCATTGCCAGTAGCCATGTTTAATATCGCAGTTGTAAGTTCTTTTTTCTCCTTCTTTTTTGCCATAACTTCATCTCTTTTCTTCTTGTTGTTCAGTTTCACCCAAATTGATGGAGGAAATTGGGACTTCGAAGATAAATTGTTCGGTGTCCTGATGATTTCCTTCACATCAATACCATCTAGACTCACTCCAATTGCTTGACAAATGCCAGTAGCAATTTTGGTGAGGTCTTCACCTTCTGCTACTGGAACATTCGATATTTCGAATGATTTTTTCAACTTATCCTGCTTTTGTTTATCAATTTCTATTTCGCACCACTCTAGCTGCCTTTGCAATTCATGGTTATCATTACGTAGTTGCTGCTGCTCATCCATTAGGATATCAGTAGTTGTCCGCAGTTCCCCGAGAGTATTTTGCATCTCTCTTACTTCAGATATGACGTCCTGTTGCCAACTAATTAGCTGGTCCAGCTTGGACTCAATCCGTGCCATGGTGACCTCTAGACCAGTCGAGCCAGCAGCAGTGCCTTATTCAGGTCGTTTCTACCCAATTATGGAGCAACCAGAGGTGGAGCTCTGCAAAACATTCAAAAAATACGAGGACAACGTCACTGGAACGCAATTGCATCTCATATTAAAAATGTTTTGTTAATCTAAAACATATCTGATTTGGATATTTTTTTTTAAATACATACAAGATGGATAAGCAAAATGAGACAGCTACTTGTTTTATCTCTTAGATTTTCCATACCCATAAATCTTAAAATGTTCTAGGGTAGATGTCCCAGTAATAGTGTTACATTTGTGGCGTTATGTTCCTATAGGAACGCCTCTAACGTAGCATTATTACTGTTCTACCCTACCTCGTTTGCCCACCTTACCGTTCGTGAAATGTACTCTTATTTTATGGATAATAATTTAACCTCATGGCTGCCTGCATTCTAGCTTTTTTAGTTAGACTGTGATCTTTTCGTTTCAAGTGAATTCATGTAGTGAACAAATTTAAATCAATGTTTTAGTCTTTATTTGATAATATAGTAAATATTAATCTACTCGTTATAAAGAGTAAGCGTAACTTGAAATTTATAGGATGATTGTAATACAATCGCAGTATTTAAAAATCCATCGAAAAGCATTCGAAAACAAACAGATTTGAGCGCGTTCATCTTAGACAAGTATGTTATCTTAGGCATTTTGATTTTCAAAACAGCAATTTCCTTTTTTAACGCCAGCAGTTCCATTTCCTTTTGATGACGTTCTTCTTGATGCGCTTGTAATAACGCAGTCATCAAAAAAACAATCGTAGTCGCAATCTTGATTCATTTTTCGTAGGAAAGTGGGAAACACAGCTAGCAAAATTAATTAGGAGCATAGCAAAACCAAAACAAAACTAGCAACTGACAGTTGTTTGACAAAGTAAACGCCGTGTTCGAAATTCGAACACACTCTTGTGCGAAGCTAGTAAAGTATACTTTTTATCATACGGATTCAAGTAAATACTAGGGAAGTTTACTTTAGTCATAGTCGAGCGGAGTTAAGTAAATACTTTTTTTTATTCATATTTCATTTTCATTTCATTTCATTCATTTTTATTCAGGATCGTACATTGGCTCCCTTACGAAGTATTGAAGCAATCCGAAAAAAGGGAAAAGGAATCAGTTTTTCAGAAAAGGAAAGCGGGTTAGTTTATGATTTGATTTACATTTTTTTTTAAATTTTTATTCATAATTATATGGGCAGAAAAGGGATGAGAGGAATGGGAACATTACTGGATATTCATAAACCACGTGGAGGGGGGAGGGGTTGACCAAAGTCTACGCTTCATATCAAATTTCAAAAAAATATATAAGTTAGGAACCACCCTCCGACATCAACCCAAGGCATAGAACACAGACTGGCTATTCTACGAATGGAAGCAATGTTGGCGTCAGCAATACCAGCAGCAGCAGGAACAACAACAACAACAACAACAGCATTAACAGAAGCAGCAGCGTGCTACAGTCATTCGAAACCTGCGAATTTCCATGATAGCACCATCATCAGAAACACGTGGACTCAGCAAGACGACGACGACAGCAACGACAGAAACCCGACACCCCCTGGTAACAACTGCGATAGGTAGCTACTACATAAGAATTTCCAAATATTACGAATAAGCACTTTTGGTCGTTCAAGCTCTGATGCATTTTGCACAGGTAATAAAATGTTATTCATTCGATTGTAGACCGTAGCGAAGAGTAGTTAGTGTTTTTTAAAAACACTCCGAAGATCCCTAACGATTTAATTTATATATGGAGGAAAGTCTACGAGGGAGGAGTCTGGGATTTTCAAAATTGAGGCTACGTGGTTTATGAACAAGCCTTTACCAGTACTATATGCTGTATGGCGGTTGGCGGCCAATCGGTGCTGAACCCGGTGCGAGCCTTGCAACGCATGCGACTAAATGAATGAAAAATTAATAGAACTGACGCTTTTATATACTTTTGGAAATGAGTTTAGTAAAAATATTTTCGTTTGCTAATATGAGTAATTTCTGCAAAATTAAACGTAGGTGTGTATTTTTAATCTTGCATAACCTTAGATTACTTATTGTGCAGCACTGAGAGTAACTCAAGAATTCCCCATTCTTGACTAAAAAAGTGGTTTAAACTTCTATCAGAATATGCTACTTCCCCCACGAAATATACATTTTGTGTTGCCTGGAGTTGCCTCAAGTTTAGTTGAAATTTCTGTTTTGTTTTTATGAGCCTCCCCCTCCCTATGGAGTCTCGCACGACCATGGAAAACAAATCCTGTCTCCAAAATCCTCACATACCATATTTGGTTCCAGTTGCTTGATTAGTTCATTTGTATGGGAACCCCCTCCCCCTCCTTTCAGACTGAGAAGGAGTCTCGAACCATCATAAAAACCATCCAAAAACTCCTGCATACAATTTTTCATAACAGTAGATAGAAATCTCATGTTTGGTTGAAATTTCTGTTTTATTTGTATGAGAGCCCCCCTCTCCTCCCTTTAAAAGAGAGTAGGGCTCTAAAATCGCCTCGAAAACATTTCTTGCAATCAAAAACCCCCACCTCCCAAATTCGGTTCGATATGCTTCATTAGATCTGGAGATATGCAGATTTGTGTTTTATTTGTAAAGGAGCCCCCCCCCCTTCCAGTCAAAAGAAGAGTCTCAACTCATCGTAAGAACTTTGTCAGGCCTTAAAAACTCCTGCATACAAAATTTCATAAGAGTAGGAATATTTCTCAAGTTTGGTTAAAATTTGTGTTTCATTGTATTAAAAGGGGGACCACCTGGAAACATTTCTTGCCTTCAAAAATCTCCACATGCCAGATTTGGTTTCTTTTGTTTGATTAGTTCTCTAGTTATATAAAAAAATCTTTTTCATTGGCCATCCTTTCCTTTTTGCTTTTCTCAAACTATCATAGAAACATTTTTCGTCTCCAAAAACCCCCACATGCCAAATTTGGTTCTATATTCTTGATTAACTCTCGAGTGATGCTGAAATTTGTGTTTCGTTTGTATGCGACCATTTCCAGTCTTAAAAACCCTTGCATACAAATGTTTATATGTTTAGTTCTAGAGTTATGCAGAAATTTTTATTACATTTGTATAAAAATCCCCTTCAAGAAGAGGGGAGGGGTCTCAAACCATTATGGAAACATTTTTCGCCTCCAGAAAACCTGATCTGCAAAATTTTCATTCCATTTGCTTGATTATTTCTTGGGTTATGCAGAAACTTCTGTTTCATTTGTATGAGAGCCTCCTCTTATAGAGAAGAGAGGAGTCTCAAAAACTTCTATAGAAACATCTCTTGCCTCCAAAAATGCCCATATGCTAAATTTGGTTTCCTTTGCTTGATTAACTCTCGAGTTATGCAGAAGTTTTTTTTTTCATTTTTTTGAGAGCCCCCCCCCCTTCCAGAGTTGGGAGGGGTCTCAAACTACCATAAGAACCTTTTCCGGTCCTAAAAACTCATGCATACCTAATTTCACGCCGATCGGTTCAGTAGTTTTCGATTCTATAAGGTTCATACAGACAGAAATCCATTTTTATATAGATTAGCTGACCCCGGTGCGAGTGTTGCTGCGCCTGCAACTAATTGAATGAACAATGGTTTTTTTTGGAATGAGTTTTTTTTAGTCAAGCTTCTATCAGAACATTCTTCGCATCTGAGAAATACACAGTTTGTGTTTTAGTTATCTGGATAATTCTCATGTTTGGTTGAAATTTGTGTTTGGAATCTCCTTAGAAACATTTCTTGCATTCAAAAAGCCCCGCACGCCAATTTTGGTTCCATTTGCTTGATTTGTTCTCAAGTTATGCAGAAATTCCAGAAGAGGGAAGGAGTCTCAAACAACCATAAGAACCTTCCCCAGCCCCAAAAACCCCTGCATACATATTTTCACGCCGATCGGTAAGACAGACAGATTTTGATATACATGGAAACCACATTCCAAATGTGGTTTTATTTGCTTGAATAGTTCTCAAGTTATGCATAAATTTGTGTTTCATTTGTATGATAGCCCCAATCCCTCCAACTCAACAGCGGAAGAGGTCTTGAACTACCATAGAAACATTTCTTGCCTCCGAAAACCTCCACATTCCAAACTTGGTTCCATTTGCTTGATTAGTTCCCGAGTAATGCAGAAATTTGTGTTTCATTTGTATGGAAGCCCTTCCTACTCCCTTCCAGAAGGCGAAGGAGTCCAAACCACCTTAGAAACATTTATTTTCTTCAGAAACCTCCACATGCCAAATTTGGCTCCATTTGCTTTATTAGTTTTCGAGTTATGCAGAAATTTGTGTTCCTTTGTTTGAGAGACCACTCCTCCCCCCCTCTCCTTATATGGTGGAAGAGTCTCAAATCACCATGGAAACATTTCTCTCCTTCAAATACTTACACATGCCATATTTGGTTCCATTTTCCTGATTAGTTCTAAAGTTATGCAAGGATTTGCGTTTCATTTGTATGGTATTCCCCCGCCCCCTTGCAAAAGAGGAGGGGTCTCAAATCAACATAGAACCATTTTTTGTCTTCAAAAACCACCGCATACTAAATTTGGTTCCATTTTCTTGATTAGTTCTCAAGTCATGCAGAATATTGTTTTTCATTTGTATCGGAGCCCCCCCCCCTCCTCTTAAGAATAGGGAGGGGTCTCAAACCAACATAGAAACATTTTGTGTCTTCAAAAACCACGTCATGCTAAATTTCGTTCCGTTTGCTTGATTAGTTCCCGAGTTATACGGAATATTGTGTTTTATTTGTATGGGAGCCCCCCCTTTTACGACGGGGAGGGTTCTCAAACCAACATAAAAACCTTTCTTGCCTTCAAAAACTCACACATGCTAAATTTGGTTTCTTTTGCTTGATTAGTTCCCGAGTTATGCAGAATATTGTGTTTTATTTGTATGGGAGCCCCCTCTTTTACGACGGGGAGGGTTCTCAAGCTACCATAGAAACCTTTCTTGCCTTCAAAAACTCACACATGCTAAATTTGGTTTCTTTTGCTTGGTTAGTTCTTGAGTTATATCGAAATGAGTGTTTCATTTGTATGGGAGCCCCCCTTTCCACTGGAGGGAGGGGTCTCAAACCATCCTAAGAACCTTCCCTGGCCCCAAAAACCCCTGCATTCAAAGTTTCACGCCGATCGGTTCAGTAGTTTTCGAGTCTATTAGGGTCAGACAGACAGACAGACAGACAGACAGACAGACAGACAGACAGAAATCCATTTTTATATATATAGATTTAGCTCCGATGGATCCTTGTGGACCAACGTTAATACCGAGGTGCAATTTGGCTTCAATGTTGGGTCGATGCAGAAAAAATATTTCTGTAGTGGTGGAATCGTGGAACATTTTGCATGTCTTTTTTGAAGCATTCTGTAAAATAAACCTAATACAAATACCTGGTTTTGAGTGAAAAGTAACAAAAAAAAATCGGTTATTTTTGACGATTATATTCCTTCAATACTGTTACCTAATATTAGGTGATCTGTGTTTGCGCATAATTTAGATATGTGTACTTTTGAGCGATTATCGGTATTTTTAACGATCTTTTGGTATTCTGATCTTAGCGTGTGGTTGACACAGCAAATGTGCGAATAGTGAGGTCTAGCATGGGAAAAAGGGTGTTAGTATTCGATTTTGTTTCTTTCCATATTATTTCAGTACGTTTCATTTTCGGTATTTTTTTGTAATTCTTTTTGTTCATTTTTCTAACATTCCATGAACCTTGGTGAATGTGAGCTTTTTAGTGGAATACCTGTAACTAGAAATGAGAAGAAAGATTACTAATTTCCATTTAATTCCAACTACCTTTATTGCTTATCTTGACAGATACGTGTATTTCGTCTACAATCTGCAGACTTCTTCAGTTTCCTGTACTAATACTCGACTGTTACGTCGAGTTAATTAGCAGTCGAGTGTTAGTACACGACGCGAAATACGCGTATCTGTCAAGATAAGCAATAAAGGAAGTTGAAATTAAATGAAAATAACAAATCTTTCTTCTCATTTTCAGCAATTACAAAAAGTAAACCCCACCAGTTGAAAAGATATTACAGCCGAGAATTTCTATTTTGTCTGTGACTGCGACACTTTTTCAGTATCGAGCACTCGAACTCAATTGGTGGTTAGCAAACGAACTAGATTGGAGGTTGACATTGACACGCTGGTCTGACGCTGGTTAGCTTTACCTTTCTTATTCGGTGGTTCCTTTTATACAGCATATGATATATAAATTACACAGTGAGTTTTCACGACATTCCTCACCTATTTTGTATCGTTGGGAAATCTAACACTAAGCTGCAACATTACTTCCTGTGATATAATATGATAGGAAGCCACCACCAGTGCAAGACTTGCCAAAGATCATGATCAAACTATACATACCTGTAATCCTCATAATTCCGTTGTATGAAGGGCCAAAAAACGGGGATGTTGACCGGTAAGCAGAAGCATTACATAAAACCCACGGAAAGGATAGAGAATCTCCTTCCAACGAAACGCTCTTATTACAGGAGATGTAACAGTAATCAATGCACATTAAGATTTCCGTATGATGGTTAGCAAACTTACTGTAGACTTTTTTTTAGTTCCTTGATTATCGAGATTTTTCAGCCCTGGGCTGGGCTCCCGTCGTAGTCATTCAAATATCTTTGGGGAAGTTTCCTAACTTGTCCGGGGGTGAAATTTGAACTCGTGACTTCAGCGTGAGAGGTATGGATGTTAACCAATACGCTGGGGTCGCCCCCATTACTGTAGACTGTCGGGAGACATTTAGCCCTTTGCTAATCTCGATCTAACGATTTCCATCAAGAAAAGTATAATTGTCATCCATGATTTGGGCCAGATAACCACGAATCCCTCATCCAGCCTACACTTCGTCTGGCACACTGTATTCCATACCCAGCAAACACAAAATCGTATATGATAGCGGATATAAGTACAAAGTGGAGGCGATATACGTACATGTGTCCATTTGACTTTATTTAAAATGTACGTATATCGCCTCTTATCCGCTATCATATACGATCCTGTGTTTGCTGGGTAATTACCCTTTGTTATTGAATGTATGCATGATATTTACGTTACAGAATATTTTATATGTATTTGAAAATTATATCTGACATCCGTAGGTGACGAACTAGCCCAAGAGGCTTAAAGTCACCCTAATAAGGAATAAATAAAAAACTTATATCCTATGGTTTGGAACCGAAAAATAAAAATTAGGTACTATATTTGTTATGTTTTGTATTCTCCGTGCGTTGAGTACCGATTATGATGTAGAACGAGATGTTGGCTTATCACCATGAGGCACCAAGAGTGGAGAGTAATGTTTGCTAGAATGACAGATATGAAGAGAAGTAGAGTGTAGAAAGTTCCGTCAGTGTTGGTTAGTTTGGAAATAGAATAGAAGTATTGAAAATTGAGCGAAAGGGCATGGGTAAAGTAGTACTCAAACCAAGGACGTTACCTTTGCCTAACATCCCACTGCGGGGTGCGTCGAGGCTCTGACGAATCCGCCCTCTCAGCTGTCATAGCCACGAGGGAAAACAATCTAAAGCTATTACACAATAGTTGGGAGTTCCATGGATGATCCAGATGATTCGATGCACTGCTCCACATCCCTGCATCGCAACAATCTCCCGTAGTGAATCTCACTATTACTGCAGTGATTTTATTTAATGAAATGAACCTCATATGCTCTCTACTCATGAGTCTCATACGTTATTACGGTAATTATACAAAAAAAAAGACGAAAAAAACCTAGATCAGACCGGGAATCAAACCCAGCTGCCTCTAGCAAAGTGTTGCTTTGTAGCTGCGCTTTTACCGACTGAGCTAAGGGAGGACCTTCCCTGCCATTTCAAATGTTGCTGCAGAATTACTGACCTTTCTGGGCTGTAATGGTATATGTTTATTTTTATCTCCTAGGGCTTGTTGCCAGCGTCCTTATATTTAGAGTATCAAAACAGGCCCGAAAAAGCGATCCAATCCTGCACCAGCATCTCTTTGGTCAACCCAATTATTGGATCATCGGCTCTCTATCACGATACAGAGTGCCAACAGTCAATTCATAAGTACTCGTAGTCACCCGAAAAAGCCTCTTTGAAACATAGAAGTTTATAAAAACGTTGGCACTGGAATCAATTTCTGTCATACCGACAAGTAGCATAAATTTATCGATAATTTCTGTAGTAACGAATCTAATCAAACTACCTTGTCCAAAAGCATTATTAGATTTATCAAATTTGCTGTTAATAATCAAAATCAATTAATCGACTAATGTTGAATAAATCTTAAAGTAAGCTGTGATAAGATTATTCCACTTTTCGTTAAAAGTCGGCTCGGAAGCTAAATGCTTTCGTTCATGGTATGGCTTCCAAAGCCAAAAATCCCATACCAATCAATCTCACCGTTTACTATCAATGAACGCGAACCGATAGAATCGTGTTAGTATCCGAAAGGCAGGTTGGTTTTCCCAAAGCATCGTCGTGCAATGTGTTGCTGCTTGTGTCGCTCTGAGCTACGCGGCGCTGATTTGCACAACCACTCGCCGGTTTCTTCTATCGGAGACCAATCTCTCTAGCCAAACGTGTTGGCATGATTGTGGCCGACTCATTGCATCCAAACAAACTAATGTTGTCTGCCTGCCTTAGGTTGTTGTTGTTGTTGTTTTGTGTTGAGAAGACTAGGCGCATGCGTCATTACACAGGTCGGTATGTGTTATCCATCTGCGTTGAGCAGTAAACAAACGGAGTGGTCGTTGTGAATCCATAAACTGGCCCCTCATCATCGAATCAATAATCGAACATACGCTTCGGCATTGTGAAAGCTGTTGAGTTCACTGATTCAATGATTAACAAAAAAAAATCATGCTTTCAGTGAATTTAATATACTGTTCTCTCGACTATGCCGAAAATGGTCGCCTTTACCCTTGAACATCCACAAGCATAGACACTAATGCATACAAATTCGATCAAACGGTCGAAAACATCGCCACCCCACAGTAAAGCACAGCGCAGCAGTGTTCGCATTGCCCTCGTGGATGTTCCAAACGATCGGTCGGTGTTAGTACATAGTAGGCCGAGCTCGCGTTAGGCCGATGGTATAGTAAACGCGTTGCGGCGCGAAGCGAAGCGTTGCGGAAAAGCGAATTGATCAAAAGCGAAGCGCAACGCGAGCTATGACATAGTGAACGCGTTTTCACGCGTTTGGTTGCATGGTGTTTTGTTGTTTTTCGTAGTATTCAATATGGATTCATCAGACGAAGAATATTTTGCCTCCCCGCGAACAATTGATTTTATTTTTAATAAAAAGAATTCTCTGTGCATCCGATTAACCATAACAAAAGAAACGATGTACAGTAAATCTGAAGGGTGCAATTATGACTTCAAAGTACGCACTTTGCTTGAAGACTGGAATTATTCATAAAAGGCCTAAAAAGGTTTTATACAAAAATGCCTAAAAAGGTTATGTGTCAAGAACCCTTTTTGTTTTTATTATCAATTTTATTCCGGCAAAGGCAGTCAATTAGAACAAATCGATGTTTCCACTTTGATGATGGCCTTGTTTTTATGTATTTTTTCTATGACACTGGAATAAGAAAATAACTTAAAAGTATTCATTTTTTGGTATTAAGGCATTATTTGACGTATGGAGCTTGTTCATTAAAATGCATAGAATGTAGTCAAAAAATTACTACCTCAGAATAACCGTGTAGAGAAATTCATCGGCTCTCGATTTTGGTAAAGTTTTGTGGTTTTGTCCCACAACACCTTTTTCGCAAAAACTGCATAAATTAAATTTTCCGCATCCATACCCATTTTGTCGATCACCGTCAGCAGAATAACAACAAAACTGCCCAGCCGCAGAGCCTCTAGCGTTTACGCGCGTCAAAACACCACTCGGGCTGCTTAGACGCGTTTGACGGCCGGTTCGCACCGCATCGCGTCGCGTTGGCTATACCAGGTTTACGCGGTACGCATATATTTTCATCAAAAGTGCTTTGACGCGAACGCGTTCGCTCGCGTGAACGCTTGCAAACGCTTCCATTATACCATCAGCCTTAGCAACGTACACGCGAGTGCCTGCTGCGTTGTTTACTGCTAGCCGTGTGAGTGCAAGCCTCGAGTATTTCATTGTGCATGGGTTGTCGTGGTGAGTTTTCCTCGGCACTTTTCCAGAATACATACTTTCGCCGTCCGGAAAACTGTCGCTCGCCGGTCAGACGGTTCGCAGTGTTTGAAGTGGTTACATCCTTCTCCAGAATAGAACGAAAAGATATTTGATCAAGAGTGACTGTGTTCAGCAAAAGTGATATATTTGCAAGAAGGTGAAACTTGTTCGCGTGCGTATATAATTACAAGACAAATTACTTCAGCAGCGGTGGGAAACGGGTTTTCTTCGCCGGTGCATTGAAACAGGAGCATCCTTTCGATTAGGATTTTCACCGTTCACTTCCCACGCTCTAAGGTGTAACATTCTGTTTGTCTTGTGTCAATTTATCGACTTAACTCATCGTGAGAACCGAGGATTCCCAAGTCTGAAACACATCCAAGCAGGCCAAACGAGCCAGTGCATTTCCAGAGCTAATGTTCAGAGACCAGTAGCAGGTTGTCATTATTGGCTGGCAAAACGTTAAGTTCAAAATCCAAGTTTGTACCACCACGTTTGTTATCAGGTTGAGTTGTAATCTTGAACGCTGCTATCTCGAACTTAGTGGCGTACAGTGTCGTGCAAAAATAGCAATAAAATTACCGATTAACCACTTTCGAACAGGTGGAATTGTGATAATTGTTCAACGGGATTTGAAGTGGACGCAGCAAACATTGATTCCCGTTTTCTTCGGATCGAACTGACGTCAATCAACTGCCGAGAAACTACAACTATTTATATCGCTGCTGTAATTGTATGGTAAGTCGTTTTGCTCGATGTATTTTGGTTTTCTTTCTTCTCCTTGCCTCTCCCCATCAGTAGAGTTTTTGACTCTTTGCCTTTATCACCACCTTTACCTGCATGCATGCGCGATTGGTGCATACACAGCGCTGGCTGACCCGTTCGTTTGCAAAGCACCATAATGAAGCACCCACTATTATCCATCATCGCGTCACAGGTGTGTGGAGTTGAGCGAAGACAGTAATGTTTACGGTAGAAGATACTGTGGAAGAATTTTTGGCAATTAGCGGCACAGTACTGGACAGCAAAATGACAGAGGGCCTAAATGTTCGCTTGTAAATTTGTCATTTCCTGTGGTCGATGAGGTGATTCATGAGAATTGACCATCTGCGTATTTCTGCTTATTGTTCTTGATTTATGTTGTAAAGTCATCAAAAATCGAAGGCAATGCGAAAAACGATTTCTTGAGATATGTCTATCAAATTCGTGTCAACAACCAAATGAAAGAACAACTTTGCGTTCTGATCCTTAGATTCTCCGAGAAATCCAAACTAATATGAATTGATATTTATGACTATTGTGTAGTATAAATCAACAAATGCCAACGTTAACAAACACCTTTCGTTTTATGGCAAATCCCATTAAGACTGCTGATGCCAGTTGATGACTAATTTTCACTTCAGAGATGTAACAGTCATGATCAGAATTCCATCTTGAACTTACTCTGAGAGATCACTCAATACAGAGATTCTACATCAATGGTTATTAATGATCAAAAAGGCTCAATTGTATTAGCTTTACGAAGCTGATTTGTTTGAGATTTGTTTCTGGTGTGGAGTGTTGAAAGTATATTAAATTGTACAGCAAGTTCGGAACATAAACGGACGATTTGACATTTTCCGGAACCTGGATCATATTTAATTTTAAAGACAAATCTTCTTCAATATGAGAAAAAGAATGATAACCTAACAAAATCTTGTCGAATATTAGCAGGCTGTGCGATTTTGATACATCCGTGATTGTTTTTTTTTTTGCTAAGAAAGCATGCGCACTGAGGTTAAAACCTGACCCAGAATCACACTCTTTTTGTGCCAAAATTGTCTGGAAGTGTAACCTATTCTCAAGTTAAAAATGTCGGAAATGGTGTCATTTACACCTTTTTTTCTTAGCCCTAAATACCAAACCTTCCTTTTTACCCTTTTTACATCAATAGAAGGGTATTAAGATCACTTGAAAACTCGACTTTTTATCCGAGGCCCACAGGGCCGAGTGTCATATACCATTCGACTCAGCTCGACGAACTGAGCACATGTCTGTGTGTATGTATGTGTGTGTATGTGTGTGTATGTGTGTGTATGTGTGTGTGTGCGTTACAAATAATGTCACATCGGTTTCTCAGCCATCTGTGAACCGATTTAAGTTCTGGTGACGGCAAATGGAAGCTACAACATTCCCATAGAACGCTATTGATTTTTTTTTTCATTCGAACATTTCGTTACGAAGATATGAACGAAACAGTACTTGAAGGCCTATTATAATAGTAATCAAACAGTTTAGTCTCCGATTACATACTGAGCTATTTGTGTACCGATTTTAGTTTTGTTGGTGCCAAATCAAAGTTATGTAATCTCCAAATAACTGGTCAACATTTCATTATGATTGGATAATCCTTCATGGAGATATGACCAAAACAATACCTGAGAGCACATAATTGTGAGATGAAAATATACTCGTTGCAGTGCAAAACCAAACAAAACCAATCACACCAATCGATGCCGCTTGCATTCTATTGTGTCGCATCTGGTGCGTTATATAGCACATACAGGGGACTAGCCACACTGTGCGACTCTATAGAATTAGAGCAGCATCGTTTGGCTCGAGTGGTCTAGTTTTGAACTGCAACGAGTATATTCGAAAATTAAACAAAGTCTCCATTTACTATTTTCAACGAACATGTACTTATTAAGCATCTTGAATCCATATCGATATTCAAAATTGACGCTTAGGATTGTCTAATAATTCATTCTATCGACTGATTATATGAAATTTCTAATATTTATGTAATTTCCCCTTTTATATAACTAAAATAAACAGGCTGTTAAAGACTATTAATGGCAATATGTTAATCACTTCGATGAACAATACGTTCAGGATTGACAAATAGTTAATTTTATAAACTGAATGTATGACATATCGAATGTTCCTGGATCTTCCTGGGATTTCGAATGAAAATATCTATCCAGTACATTATTGGCCACATTTGAGCTCGTTATTCTGGTGAAGTGTAAGAAGGGTGGATTAATTCGGGTATTTCCTTTAAAAACCGTTACTCTTGGATGTTTTATAATAGTTTCCATTGAATTTCCAAAACTTGTAGCTTGTAATTTTCTATTTAAAAAAAACTTAGATTCGATTTTTGCATATATATCGGGTTGGCCTAAATAAC
Source organism: Aedes japonicus (assembly GCA_034211315.2). Lineage (NCBI taxonomy): Eukaryota > Metazoa > Arthropoda > Insecta > Diptera > Culicidae > Aedes > Aedes japonicus. The sequence goes on along the minus strand of JASCZW010013466.1, from coordinate 7,793 downwards.
TGAAGCAGTTTTTTATTTCAGCTTAGGAATCATTCTACACATATTAATGCAATCTGATGGTTGATTTCTGAAATATATATTTGCATGCTTGTGTGCTCGCTAAGATGAGAAAACCTAAAATAAGGTATTGATGCTACCAAAAATTAGGTATGGTTGACAGTCCCAAAATATCAGTTAAATAAAAGGATAATAAACAGTATTTTTTTTGGGAAACTAGTAGAACTTAATTCTCAATCACAATCGTTCTACTAATACGCTTAAAAAAGTTTTTTTAAAAATAGGGTTTTTTTTAAGTGAAAGAGTATTTTTTTACTGACATTTCTGTAATGTTCATTTTACAATATTGGAGGTTATTATTTACCCAACATTGAATAATTTTTTCGTGACTGATCAAGGACTGATGAAGCAAGTAGGTCATCATATTTTTATAAGCGAAAACGTAATTATTTTTCTTTTTAAACTTATAGAAAAGTTAATTAAATATATATTTCCCAATATTCGAAGCAATAACATTTGCATTCTTTTATTTGATTCTCGCTCCGACGGATGTTCGTTCGATGCAGAAAAAAATATTATTTATTCCTCTTTTTAAACATTGAAAAAATAAGTCTGTTTTACTTTTGAACAGCAATTTTTCCTTAAATGCAAAATGTACGATCTCGAATACAAATTTCGTCCATTTAAATTAAAAGTATCGATGTTAAACTGGAAACATAAGAATTATTTAAAGTAAATAGAAAACATGTTTCGAATAAAAATAACATTTTTGAATAAAATTCCAGGCATGTTAAATTCAACGATACATTCAAAGGAAAGACGAATTCAAACGTGTACTTCACTGTTCGGAACGTGAGGTCAAGGTTGGTAAATTGCTCGATTCCAATAGTGAAACTCTGAGCAAACCCCTTATACCTGGAACCTTTTAGCATTCATGGTCCAAATCCAGAAGTAAGATAATCCAGATTCGTAGAATAAATACAATAAATTTAGAACGCAACCAGCAAAATCCAAACATTATTGAAAACAAAAATTATTCTTGTATCCAAAATTTTTACATTTATTCTTTATCATCAATATGTTTAAAATAAACATAACATGATTTTCATTGCAAACATCGATGTCACTTGGTTTTAATCTTAGAGGTATATTTGAAATAAAGCAAGTTTATGTTTGCGACCAGAATAAACTAAGTTAATGTTTGTATTTACCTGGAATATGTTGCTTATGACGGTATTTTTTCCAACGTGATACTAATCCGAATGGATGAATTGTAAAATTGCATGTCTTTTTAAAGCATTATATAAAATAAACTACAAAGCATTCTAAAAAGTAAAACTTCAAAACAATACTGAATTTTCAGTAAAAAGTAACGATTTTTATCATTTTTAAAGTTTATCTTCCTTGAATATTATTACCCAATATTAGATAATCTGTGTTTACTCTCAATTTGCGTATGAGCACTTTTGAGCGATGATAGATACTTTTTAACGATGTATAGGTATTCACATCTTAGCGCTTAAAAGTTTGATATCAATAGTAGTGCATGGAGAAGCAATATGATGCAAGCGAAATCGAATTTTACAGTTGCATTAGGCTACAAAAAAAGAAATAATATCGATCGTTCTTTACGAAGATGGAGCGAGTCGAGCACAATCGAAACCAAGAATAAACCAGGTCGTCCTCGCAGTTTTTTTTAACTCGTGGGCCCCGACCCATGCATAATCGTTGGGTCCGCTGAGACAAACTTTTATCGTCTCCTTTTGTGTCGTAATCCGTATCACTGTAGTATCCGTATCGTAGTTTTACTGTTTTAAAATCACACATCCGTGATGGTTTGATCTATTTTTAATAGAAAAGGATGTTAAAACCAATGCAAACTAATACCTCAAAAATGTTGTGAATTAATAATTGATGAAACATGCTTCAACCTTTTTTAGTAGCCACAAATCGGATTTCCACCAGGTTTCATCCCCTTCACATTCTGCCAAAGTTACGCGCAGGCCTGGTGAAAAAATAATGTACCGGACATAATAGCTTAAGGATTATGGATAGGATAGGATGGCCTCCTCAACAGACGTAAATCCATTGGTCTTTTCCCTTTTGGGCAATATGGAAGCCAGTTTAAGAAATTCAAAGCAACTTTGGTAAAAATATAGAATGAGATTCCTGAACATGAGGTACGTGCCGCTTGAAATGCTTTCCCGAAACGGCTCTAATCTTAGCAAAAGGTGACCTAAATGAACTTTACGTCTATCTTGTTATACTTTTATATGTTAGTAAGAGAACCCAGAAGGAAGTACACAGAAACAAAAAATGAATTTGAACAGGCGCGTAAATTTTCCTCTCGTTTAATTCCCAGCCAAAGGAGGCGTAAACAACGAAATTGTTTGCAATCTTTCATGCGCCATACAACAATGCTTGCAATCTTTCATACAACAGGTTAAATTCAGGCGTTATCTGGCTTAAATTCACATGAAATTTCCCATTATTTTCTGTCGAATCTAGCATTCCCTTTATGTGCATTAGATAAAGCAGACTATTAAATGTTTCTTTCTATCTGTGTAACACAAAATTTAATTTCATTCGAAGCCAAGACGTTTTATTATTGCTTCTCGTAATTGGGCCAACCTTGAAGAACACAACAAATCCGGGTAAATGGCACATTTTACCCCTTTCATCTATTCGTGCCTCTTGTGGAATTTTTTGGTTGATCTAGTTGTTCCGTGTCCGCTAGCAATTGCATCCGGATGCAATTACTATTCTGATTCTTCAATAAGAGCTTCAATCGTTACCGTAATCGTTTCTAGCTCGTTATCGGTGTCTTCAATCACTGGCATGAAAATATTCTCTTCCTGAATGTTTTTTCGGTAGGCTGCTCTAGTTCGCGCTCAACAGACTTCGCATCTTCGTTGATGTAAACCCTTCCCGTTACTTTGTCTAGGAACCGGTGTATTTTATGTCGATGAAAACCAACTTGGACCAAGGTCCAAAGCACTGGTTCCAAACTGACAAATTGTACGGAATGACTTAAACGATAGTGTGATGTTTTGCAGATACACTGCCATCATTAGTGTCTCCGCCCAGTAGCAGTGCTTCGGCTCAGCGTCAAAAAGTAAACCACTTCCCATTTTGATCAGGTAGCAGTTTGTTCACTTTTCTACACCATTTTGTTGCGAACTATTCGCTGCATTAAATTGCGCTTTGTTTCCGTCTCCTCAACAATACGTTCAAAGCTACTCGATGCTGAGTTCTCCTCTTTGATTGGAGTGTAACCCTCGTGTTTAACGGGGTCTTAACCAGCTCCTTGACGGCAGTTTACTATTATTTTTTAAGGAAATACAACACGCTGAACCTCGAGCAATGAATATCGATTAACACTTACCCGCAGTTCTTCCACCGGATCACGTTTGTGTCTACAAGACTTCGACTCCTCGATATAGGTGTAAGGGAAGTTTAACACTTCCAGCAACATTCACGAATCTCTTTCAATCATACCAGGGTGCGCTTCTCTATTTGGATGATCTTGTTCGAATCACTATGGCCAATTGTTCCTGTGCTAATCTCGTGCTGCCTTTCTGATGAATCCTGTTAGCTGGGAGGATAGTTTGCCTGGTTGCTTCAGGGAGCATAAACTTTGTTTGAGTGTTGCCATGGTGACTGTTTGCTTACCATGCATCCTACGCCAACCGTTGGTGTCGAAAATGTCAGCGATGGGACATTTTGGCAATGTGTGGTAATGTGAACCGGCTTGCTTAGGTTTATTTTGACTTGAGTCGAGTCGAACCCAAGGGGTGCGACTCGTTATGAGATGCAGCAAATTTTTTACTCCGCTGTTTAGAGACGCGGGCACGCTTATTATTCAGAAAGTAATGATTTTCTGAATTTATTGCAAACCGATGCGAGGCGATGCAAGAAGATGTAATTAGATGGAAGAGATGGATGAAGATTTTTTCAAAAATTAATAGGCAGCATGAGATTTCTACCCATTTAGGATTTGACTTTAGATGTGTTGCACCCCCAGGTCTAACCGGGATACATTCGCCATCGACAGCCGCTTTCTTCATGTCGGCCAGCGAAACGTGGTTTATTTCACTCTCGTGCAGTTCCAGGAATAAAAAATCTCAGCTCGCGTCGCGCAATTCATGTTCGGCCCAATCAAATAAGATATGTCATTTATACATATTTGAAATATGCTGCATGCGTATCAGTAACTTTGTGAGCTCATCTAAACAACCGAAAAACTAGTGTACTAACACAGTTGCATCAAATGGCGACTGGCTCGTAACTTTTCAGTAAATCGAATTAAATTTAAGTGACAAACGAAATGACTTTAGTAGCTGTTTCAAAGTCAAAATTTTAAGTAATTATTAAGTCATTTATTTCATTTATTAGGTCAGTATAATTCGGCCGTACTTCAGTTACTAAGCGGAACTCAAAACGTTGAGTAATTATAAATCTACATCCAAACTTGTCTGGGAATGCATTCTTTCACTGCGAATGGTGTGCCAAGAGAACTCCGTAAATTTATTCTGGGTTCTGGGACTTAAGGTAATGAAAGGGCAGACGAGCTTGCTAAACAAGTTTCAATTGCACAGTTTATTGGCCCAGAACTATTCGGTGGTATATCATACTGTACCATGAAAATGGAACTGAAATCTTGGGAAGAACAAAGGGTGATGACCAACTGGTTGGTTACCACAAAGTTTGTTTAACCGAAGAGGTTTATAGTTCCAAATGTCTCAATCAGGTAAAAGCTTTTGGAGCACAACAAGGGTGTTCGTATTCTACGGGAAATTTACTAACTTTGTATGCCCAAAAAAATGGAATTTTTTGGTCATTCTAACTGTATATCCCCTCTTAACATTTCAACCTTATATGCTATCATTTATATCTAATTGTGCTAATATTATTGAAGGTCATATTGTTCTCAGCTTTCTTTGATGCACCCTTATGGATCCCAACTTGCCATTCATTCGCATAACCTACGAAACCAAAATACCCCACAATGACAATCTTCTGTTTGAAAATTGCCGAATCGCCCAAGTGTTCCTCCAAATGCGGAATCAAAAAATTGTCCTGAAGCTCACAGCAACTTGTGCTAGTGTTCATTTTTGTCGAGAGCCAGCAAATTGGTAGTTATGAATCGTAAGACAATGCACTTCAAACCATTACCGTGCCTCTACCGAAGTTCCTCTTGCATGCGATTCTCTGTGGCGGCGTCAGCTTTGGTTTGAGTTTGTCCATTTAATGTCTGGGGGTGCACTGAGAACATGTTTAATAATTATCTGGCTACAGCCTACGTGGTTTTTGGATGGTTGTTGTTCCTTTTGCCTGGCAATCCGCTCCTGAGCTCTTCCACTGTATCGATTCATTTCAGTGAGCAAATGATAACCAGCTCTTTAAAAAAACCACGACTCAAATCAGATCGATATTTTTGATTTGTCGACTTGTCAATGCCAGTAACCTTTACTCAAATTTGAGTGACTCCACTTTTGACGACAGTGAATCAAAAGCGACTCAAAACTGAGTTGAAACGGCTGGCCGTGCATTTCACCAACTCACCCGTTCTCACCATTCGCACTGCCCACTTTGCTTTCCTGTGAGCTGGACAATTCATCGTCTCTGTCAAATCAAAATGCAGAAGAGAAAAAGAGAAGAGAACTGTGTGAAGTATACTCCCGTTTCATTTTACTCAGTTTTTGAGTCTATCTCTTTTTTTCACACGGAAATGTTACTGAATTTTCGTTAAAAAGTGGATTAACTCAATTTTTGAAATTGACTAACATTTCCGTGAGAGAAAAAGAGATAGTATACAATTGTACTCAAAAATTGAGTAAAATGAAACGGGAGTGTAAACTGATTCCTTTTTGTTCTCTTTTTTTTACAAATCAACAAACCGGTTGTTACTTTGCGAAGCACAATCTCAAGCAACGCAAAGAAGAGTAAGTTTCAATATAAACGTGCTACTGTGTTGGTGCTAGTATTTACACTAAATAATCCTTATATAATACCAACCATTTATAATATAAAAATGTAGTCGAATCCTTTTGTTAATTTTTCAACTGAATAATAAAAACATAGTTAACATAATACATCGATTATAGTTGGTTAATTGAACAAGTAAATTTTGTAATCTGGTACTTCACGTGATCAGATCACATACTGTGAAGTATTTTCTTTGCCAAAGGTTAATTATACATACCTTAAGTCCAATAATAACCTAGTATAGTCGCTTTCACACTTGTGTCTACGTTGAGGTCACAAAATCAAAGAAGCTGGTCAAAAGAGTCGATTTATTCCGATGAGCTGATCGGTTCAGATTCGCTCATTAAAATGAGTTGAATTGCACATCTCTAGATGGTTGTGTACCACTTTTTTAGATCTGTTGATTTGCCGAACAATCTCTCGATTTGAACGACCACTATCGACCGGAACCTGAATTTTCTCCTTCTTTATCTCGCGCAATCGTTTAGCCTTTCCCATTTCTAGACAGTAGAGGTTAATGACGGAAGTTGAGCAATTCATGGAGAGTTTTCTTACTTTAATGCAGATGTCGAAAAACATTTACTGCTTCTAAACGTTTGCAGCGCACTAAAAGCAGGAAATGTATGATGTATGATGTATGATATGTAAGACTTGATCAGACTTTAATAACCACTGATTATTCTAATCATGCCAGTGTCAAAAAACGGGTTGAGTGGATTGATAGGCAACATCACTAATCACGTATCCACTGGAATATAAAGAATCTCCTTCCAGAACAAGATTGAACAATTGATCATAAGAGCGATAGAGCGAACTATCTACATGTGAATGCCCCAGCATGGCGGAGAGAAGAGCCCGCCCTCTTTTTACAAACTGTTAGCAATGGGCAGTTGGCATTCCCACTCTTCCCATCCAGAGTGCTTCAATCGGTTGCCCTGATGGTCCCTCCTATTCCCATGAACCATGCATATAATTGTGTGTATATTTATGTTAATGAAAAATACCACAATTCGTATCTATTATATTATCTCAATTCGATAGATCAATTTTTTCAATAATGTTGTTAAGTGTTAAAGTGTAGAGTTCTGTGGTTCGCACATGAGCACGTGTTCGTTCATTTTCAGGGATAGCAGCATTTCACTGAAATATTGATTTGATGATCCTGAAAAATTTGGTTCAATCTATTGAAATTTTACAAAAACCACATTTGTACCTTAAAATTCACATTGCTGCTCTATAACAGCAATCCGCTATTATTTTTGCTGGTTTAATAGTTATTGCCGCACTAAGAGCAGGAAATGATATAAAAACAAATCTTCTTTCTGAGAACAACGCTTGATAGCTGATACAGTTGGTGTATTAACATGCTAGAAATTACCAGTACTACACACAGTAAAAAAAACATCACCAAAAATGAAAACGGACCGTGAACTAGTTCACTTTTTCAGAATTTTTCCCTTTAAACGATATTTAGTTCATGATTACGTGATTCAATTCACGGTCTTTTCGTCCATCAGACCAATTAAACTTTTTCCACCTCGTATTTTGACGTATTTTCCAACAGTATTCAAAGCAGCAGCGACTTTTTACAGTACACATCTGATCAAAAGACTTCATTTGACTTGAAAATTCTAACTAGAAATGAGAAGAAAAATTAGTATTTTCCATTTAATTCCAACTACCTTTGCTGATCTTGACAGAAACGCGTATTTCGTCTACAATGTGCAGACTTCTTCAGTGTCTCGTACTAATAACTCGACTTGAAAATTCTAGTTCTTTGTACCACGCAAAATATATGGCGATAACTT
>JASCZW010013465.1:0-25511 GCA_034211315.2 Aedes japonicus | reverse complement strand
TTTTTTTTTTTAAATAAATTTTGTATTTGTTGATATTGTTTAAAAACTAATTACATAATAATTAATTAACTTTCAACTTGAATATGAAAAACTAGTTCATCTACGTCTACAGCATTATCACAACCCATGATGAAGGTGACGTAATTAATAAAATATTTTAGGATTTCAATTTTCTGTCTTCTGCTTGTGTTGAGTAATGATGGGTGTATAAGGTCATCGAATGAGAGTCTCCTCCGGCCGCCAAGAATTGTTGTTATCACTCTCTGCAGATGAGTCCACGCCGCCGTCACTCGTGTGCACTCACTCAGTTTATGTTGCAAAGTCTCTGTTGTCCCGTTGCAATGTTCGCACTGTTCGTTGTCTGCTCGACGAATTGTGTGCCACAAAACTTTATGCTCTAACTTTTCATTGACGAGTAGATACCAGCAGCTACGCTGGCTTGAAGAGAGGCTTTTGTTTCCGATGTTGCGCCACACGCGCTTCCAGTTCACTGTAGGGTATCGTAACATCACTCTGGGTTGGTCTGTTTGATCGAGGAAAAAACGATGGATTTGATCGGAGGTAGGATTTTCTTGGATTTGTGGAGGCAAACGAGGGTATGTTTGCAGGATTGTTTTTAGGCAGGGAAGATCAGCAATGGGGGTGGGGGGATTTGTTTGGGTAATAAAGGAATTATAAAAGGGAATGGACCCGATCTCTTGCAGATGCCGATTGATCAGCAGCGCTTTTGCCTTTAGCGCTGGCAGCTGAAGATTTAGTCCTCCATGCTCACGTGGTCTTGCTAATTGCTGCATTGGGACACGCGCTGGATGCCTTCTCCATAAAAATGTCCCCATGGTGGATGTTATTTTGGCAGCATGAACGCAGTACATCGGTAAAATGGAGCAAAGGTACCATACTTTGGCCGTGATAAAGGTGTTAAGGAGAATAACCTTTTGGTGTAAGGTAAGTGTGCGAAGCGAATGTAGCCACACTTGTTGCGCTATTTTGCCAACCAGGATATCCCAGTTAAGTGTGATCATGCGTCGAATCGAGTTCGCAAATATCACACCTAGAATCTTTATCTGGGATTCGACCCTTATCCAATTAGCTTGAATAGGGTTCCCATTCACGAAGCCGACATCAATCGACGTTGTTTTGTTGATGTTGAGTACGGCTCCAGATACATCACCAAAGCGACGAAACAGATCACGCATTGTTTCGATCTTACTCGCCGATGTAGTGATAACGCTGATATCGTCTGCATATGCCACGATTAGGTCGGTGCCACACACTTGCTCGAGGGAATGTATCAGTGGGTGTAGGTATAATACAAACAAGTGCATTGATATTGGGTCGCCTTGTCTCACCGACCGTTGGATAGGGAACGCTGCTGTCAGGTGCCCATTTATCAATAGGCGAGAAGATGATAGTGTTGCAATCCGGGAGAGCAAATTCACAAACTGGCTGTTTATACCGAGGGAGCGCATGTTCTCAAATAGAAATGAGTGCCTCACTCGATCGAAGGCATGGTCCAGATCGAAAGAGACCAGCTTACCAACCTGTTTACGCGCCGTCAGTTGAGCGATCCTGTCCTTCAGAGCCAACGTGGCCTGGAAGATATTGTTATGTACGTTGGAGCATTTTTGAGAGTTGCTGATGATGCGATGTGTTGACATGAGAGCTTCCAGGCGTTTCTTCAGGATTCGGGAGAGCAGCTTATAGTCGAAGTTGAGAAGTGATATTGGGCGATACGAGCCTACAGTGTTACCATTTCCTTTCTTTTTCACTAACACGATAATACCGTTAACAAATTCCGATGGGAAATTGGATGCTAGTGCTTCATTTAGCAGGAGATTGAGCTCCCGATGTATGACATCGAAAGTGCGGAGATAAAATTCTTTCGGAATCCCATCTGGCCCCGGTGATTTATTGGAAGCGCTCGTCTTGATCGCCAGCCAAATATCCGTCGTGCTGATTTCGGTCATGCATGCTGCGTTTACAGCATCATTTTCTGGGATTAACTGGTCGCACTGAAATTCTCTTTCTTGTGCTACTTCATCAGCAGGCTCCGAGTACAACTCAGAGAAATATTGGTGTACGTGGTCTTGAATAGCTTGTGATTCTTCAAATATCTCTCCTTGGTCACTGTCCAAGCGAGCTATCGTTGTCCGTTTTCTTCTTCTTTCCCCCAGCTGGAACACAGATATTGGTTCTCCTGCTACAATTTGCTCGTGAATACGTACAAAGGCTTGCGTGAACCGTCTCTGCAGAGCGAGCATCTCTCCCTTCAGGCGGTTTATAGTTGTTAGCATCGACGGGTTTAAGTAGTAGCCATCGTAGGCCCGTCGCAACTGGTTGTAGAGAGATTGCTCCGCATGACGGAAGTCTTCGTATGCTTCTTTAGATTTCCAGCGGAAGAAACTAGCGATTTTTGGTTTGCCATACGCCAGCCACCAGTCCATCCAACTTCGGTAGTTGCGTTTTTGCCGAGTCCAAAACTGCCATCTTGTTTGGAGCTCAGTTATGTTCTCGTTGGTAAGAAGATGTGGACGGAGTGACCAAAACCCACGTCCATGAGCCTGTCCTAGGTGAGGTAGACAAACTCGCAAGGTTACAGCCAAGTGATCGGAGAATGAGCATGCATTTGTATTTACAGTTCGTAACTGCTCACACAGTCCTCTGCTGACATATACACGATCCAGTCTTGATGATGAGGTGGCCGTAATGAACGTATGACCAGAGTCCCTGGGACGCAGTTTTAGCCACACATCATCAAGCTGAAGTTGTTGTACGGTGGCCTGGAGAGAAGGACTTGTATTGTGCCCGGTTGCATCGCATTGCCTTAACACACAATTAAAATCGCCTGCGAGAACTGTGTGCTCGGTGCGGTGACGGAGGTAATAGGCAATAGTATTGTTGAAGAACCGCTCTCTCTGGGCGCGGAATGCTGATCCAGACGGAGCGTAAATACAACAAAGTGTGGTATCATGAACGCGCACGGCGATTAGGCGTCCATCTAGACTCCTCTCCACATTCGAAAATTGTATGTGGTTTTTCAAGGCAATGGCAGTTCCTCTTCTCGCATGGTCAACGTTTGCGATAACATTGAAGCCAGGGAGAGTGAGTTGCTCGTTTTCCACTTCCTGAAGAAAAACGATGTCAAGCTCCATCGTTCGAATAAGTGCGCGAAGTGCGTCTAGCTTGGTCGTGTTCGTAATGTTGTTTATGTTGATGGTCGCAATATTATAGCTGGTGAAGAGGACTGTTTACAAATTTGAGTGTTTGTTGTGTGTTGCGTTTTCATCATCACAACGCATTTTTTTCCCTGTTGGTCTTTGTGAACGCCTGCTGGACGTTGATGAGTCGGTTTCGTTGCCGTCGGTTTTGTGTTGCGAAGACGATTTTCGCGTCACTCTTGTCCATGTGTTGTTGTCACTCTCTACATCCTGTACATCTGCAGGTTTGAGAAACCCATCTAAATCGACCTCGATAGTCTCCACACCAACAGAAGACGGCATACTACTGGGTGCTACCGGTTTCGATGTGTTGACGGAAGGCATACGTTGCTTCGGTAGTGATGGCTTTTGGCCTGAGAGCTTGGGGCCGATCGGTCGAGTAGCGTTTGGACGTGTGGCATTTGGTCGTGGCGGGTTTAGGTTTTTGTGACGTCAGCGTACGATGAGCTATTTGTCGCTAGTTTTTGGACCAGCAGCTTTTTGTTCTGCACACGAGATACCATTATGTATATACTCGCCACAATACCGGCAGGTTTGCTGTTGGCCATGGTATGACACGAGTGTCGTTTCTCCGTCGATGGTAACGTAGGATGCAATTCCTTTTTTGATCGTCATCCGTACGATACGTACACCGGTCGGTAATCCCGGAAAGTAGTGGTTTTCGTCCGATAGCTCCTCTCGGATCGATAGTATCTCACCGTACTCGCTAAGAAACTTTGCAATCCTCTCGTTCGTTACATCTTCGGATAGGTTATGAAGCCTCACCACAACAGCTCCATCCTCCATCACCAGACGGAGTTTGTACGAAGTTCCGTCGACTGTCAGCTCGTGTTTGTTGTCGTTTCCCTCGACGACGTTCTGTGCCACTTCGAGGCTAGCGGCTTTGATAAACGCAACTGCGGTGTTGCGGCTGTATTGAATCCGCAGTACCTCCTCACGCTTCATACCCAGTGTCACACCAACGAACTGGTGGACCTCCTCGGACGATGGCTTCTTCGGCACATTCGCATAGTCAATGCGAAATGTGTTTTCGCGGCGTTTTATCGCGGACATATGTACGCGGTAGCAAAGAAACGCGACACGAAACTCACTACTATCGATTACTCCTCTAGTAATCGCACTTTCAAACTCTGGGATCAATCGAAAAAAGCTGGCAAAAAGGCTTCCGCAGACGATAGTGGCAAAATGCATCTACTCGGCACGGAAGTTGAGCGCTAACTGAGATGACATACAGGACATATCACTGCGGTTCAGGATGTATCGGTTCGTGATTATTGCCCATGCCAAGAAAATGTATCAACAGCTCTAGCGTGCTTCTTCCTCGGAATCGATCAAAACATTCGAACTGACCACCGTCACCTATGGCACTGCCTCAGCGCCGTATTTGGCCACAAGGTGTCTGTTAGAGTTGTCAAGGCAAGGTGCTGATCAGTTTCCTCACGCGGCGCTAGTCCTTTCGAAGGATTTTTACATGGATGACATGCTGACTGGTGTCGACGATGAGGAAGAAGGACAGGAATTATGCAGGCAATCACGAGGCCTGTTGCAGTCCGCGGGCTTCAACTTACGAAAATGGGCATCCAACTCTACGGCTATCCTCTCGGTTACGCGACGAACGAGCAGTACTAGTGTTAGATTCACCCTCTTCCATCAAAACCCTTGGACTAATATGGGAACCATCGACGGACCTACTCCGCTACTCCATTCCCAAAAGGTCCCAAACAAACACTATCACGAACGGTGCTATCGGACACAGCAAAACTCTTTGATCTTCTTGGTTGATTGGACCGACAGTAGTCCTTGCTAAGATCTTTTTACAATCTCTCTGGCGAACGTCTGCATCCTCGGACGACCCGCTAAAGGAATCCGAAGCACAGCATTGGCTAGAATTTCGTAACAGTTTACATAGCTTAGCAGCGATCAGCATTCCAAGATGGGAGGCGCCAGCCTTTGTTCTCGAATCACCAACAACCTAGTTCAACTAGCTCAACTCGAAGCGTTCCCCAAAGACATCGCTGCAGTAGCCAAAAACGGTCAGGTTGACTGTAACTCTAAACTTCGAACACTCGCACCGATTCTCGTCGGTGGGATCCTACGACTTCGTGGTCGACTCAGACATACAGTCATATCTGAAGGCAGGAAACACCCAATTATCTTGCCAGCACAACATCCTCTAACTGTATCTTAAGTCTCCTACTACCACCTGAAGCACTTTCACGCCGGACCTCAGTTGCTTACATCATGTGTCCGGGAAAGATTTTGGCCACTTCGTTGAGATTTGGCACGTAGCGTAGTGCACTCTTGCGTGAGTTGTTTTCGTTGCTGTCCTCGTAACCTCGAGCAACTCATGGAGACTTGCCTCCAGACAGACTTATTGCCCTTCCTCAACACCGGAGTAGATCTTTGTGGACCGTTCCAACACCGCTAAGGCAGAAAAGCATCTCCCATAAAATGTTTCGTAGCCATCTTCGTGTGTCTTGTCACAAGGCAGTGCACATAGAGCTGCATCGATTCATCGCTCGACGAGGCAAGCTCGAATGTTATAGAATGTGACAACGCCACAAATTTCAAGGGAGCAGAACGCGAGCTGAAAAGAGCTGGCCAAGCAGTTTCGTACCCAACAGCACCAGGATGGTGGGTTGTGGCAGGCGGCGGTGAAGCCTTTTAAACAACACTTGCATCGAACCGTGGGGAATTCTCGTCCTCTCACACGACACCTTCGTCACTCTATTAGCTCGTATCGAAGCCTTCCTAAATTCACGGCCGTTGACCCCCCTTACGGCCGAGCATAGCGATCTGGAGGTGTTAACTCCGGGTCACTTCCTTGTGCATCGCTCACTTACTTCTTTCCCCGAACCCAACCTCTCTGATGTTCCACGAAACGATTGAATCGGTATCAAGAAAACCAAGAGCTTTTCAGGCGGTTCTGGAAACGGTGGACAATATACTACTTGTCTGGCCTCCACACACGCACCAAGTGGACACGCATTCAAGACAACATCGACATAGGAACGATGAGTGCTTCTAAAAGAAGATGACCTTCCTCCTCTGAAGTGGAAATACGGAAGAGTAACCAGCATCTTCCGTGGAGACGATGGTAACAACCGGGTCGTAGAATACCGGCGCGGAATTGCAAAGGTTTGCGTACTACCCATTCGTCAGCCTTCGACAAACTCCGCCAACGCGTCTGAATCTAACCCAGATGACCCTTCCATCGCAGTACTCTAGTACTGCGCATCGATCGGAGGCTCAAGGACCTCCGAACCCTGTAAGTATTGATGTTTATTGATTTTTCAAAAAACTCATGGAATGTTTGTACTCCGGCATGTGCTGCGCATCGATGGCTGATCCGGTTGATACCCATTGAGTACGCCCAGCCCCGATGACTTCAAGATGAACTACAACGACACAACCCTATCGACCTTGGAGTGGAGACCAAGGAAGCGAAGACCACCCACACGATCTCGTCCGTATAGAAGAGTTTGATTTCGTTCACCGAGGTCGCTGGCCTGCAGTGATGAGAAGAGCAGCATCAGAACAGACCGCGAGTCTTCAGTGTTGCGACGGGCACCCGATGTCGACTGAGATCAACAACCATCACCTGTGTGTATCATTTTCATCGGTATCAGTCTGGTAAGTTGAAAGGTGTGATCTTTCAACTGGGGCCGGCATATGTTGGAGCCACCCTAGGATTAATATCACTTTATTCCAAATAAATCACATTATTCCAAATATTCTGTTGAACTTAATTAAGCGAAACCACTATCGATGACGTTCATACCAATTGATAGACCTTATCAGCTATCTTTCTTCCCTTATCACTAGCCGTCTGCTAGTGAGAGAAAATGATCCCGATCTAAATGTCGAGTTTTCGACACTGCACTATGGTCCAGATCACGAATTTACGAGGAAACATGCTCCCAGCGCCTAAACTTGAAACTTTACAGCAAAGTGATGTTCTACAACATGATTTGTATTATCAAGGCCCATTTTTTATGTTAGTCAATATTAGGTTGGTCCCCATTTTCACGGAAATACAAAAACTAACTTTTTTATTTGCAGAAATAGACGTTTACACCTATGAACAAAGTTGTAGCGCAAAAAATTTCATGGCTCTTTTATCTGCAAATTTTTTTTGAAGCTTGAAAATTGACTGATTTAGAGCAATTTTCCCTCATCAACTTAGGGTGTACCATAAAAAAATGTTTTTTTTTTTGCCCTTACTTTTTATTTCAGTTCCCACCGTAAAGTTTTGTTCCGACATGTTTTAGAACTTTTAAAGACGCGTACTTTAGAATACAAATCTTGCCGCTAGCTTCAATTAATCAATAGTTATTCAAGTTTTCTAAAAAAATACGCCCTTTTCAATTGTTGATTTCTATGATTGGGGCAAGCACAAAAAAATTAGGACGTAATTCAAAAGGGTAACTTATATTGTTTAACATATGTTATAACTAGAGATATGTTGTTTCTGTATATAAAGAAAATTACATTTGAATCTTAGATGGTTTTAGAAGAAAAACATAAATAACTATGGATTGGTTAATGCTAGTGGCAAAAATAATATATCAAGCTACAAAATAAATTTGCACATAAAAATTCCATAATTTTTTTTGCACTACAACTTTGTCCAAGAATGTAACTGTCTATTTCTGCAAATAAAAAAGTTAGTTTTTGTATTTCCGTAAAAATGGGGACCACCCTAATTTAATCAACATAAAAAAGTAGGCCTTCGTTTTTATTTCAAGTTTCATCACCTTTTTTTTAAGGTTAAAAATTGACCGATTTAGAGCAACTTTTCCCTCGTCAACTTAGGGTGTACCATAAAAAAAAGTTTTTCTGTCCTAACTTTTTTATTTCAATTTTCATCGTTAAATTTTGTTTGTACTAGTTTTAGAACTTTTGAAGACGCGTATTTTGATATATTATTTTTGCCGCTAACATTAACCAATCAATAGCTATTGAAGTTTTTCTTCTAAAACCATCTAAGATTCAAATGTAATTTTCTTTAAATACTGAAATAACATATCTCTAGTTTTAACATATGTTTAACAATATAAGTTACCCTTTTAAATTACGTCTTAATTTTTTTTGTGCTTGCCCCAATCATAGAAATCAACATTTGAAAAAGGCGTATTTTTTAAAAAACTCAAATTTTTGTATTCCAAACTCCAAATTTGTATTCCAAAGTACGCGTCTTTAAAAGTTCTAAAACACGTCGGAACAAAACTTTACGGTGGGAATTGAAATAAAAAGTAGGGGCAAAAAAAAACATTTTTTTATGGTACACCCTAAGTTGATGAGGGAAAATTGCTCTAAATCAGTCAATTTTCAAGCTACAAAAAAAATTTGCAGATAAAAAAGCCATGAAATTTTTTGCGCTACAACTTTGTTTGAAGGTGTAAACGTCTATTTCTGCAAATAAAAAAGTTAGTTTTTGTATTTCCGTGAAAATGGGGACCAACCTAATATTGACTAACATAAAAAAAAATGGGCCTTGATAATACAAATCATGTTGTAGAACATCACTTTGCTGTAAAGTTTCAAGTTTAGGCGCTGGGAGCATGTTTCCTCGTAAATTCGTGATCTGGACCAAAGTGCACTGCTCTGATATGTGCTTCAAATATATAAATCAGTACAAAATATATCGCTTGTTTTCATTTTCCACAGTAAAAAGTCGGTTCAGTCCTCCGGTAGCATAGATCCGCTCTTCTAACTCCACCGCGGTTACAATGTTTATTGTCGATTTTTTACCGATTTTTTTTCAGTGTATATATTCTTCACAACCTGCACACATAGGGTCACAACTTGTTGCAAGACAGATTATTGTACAACCAATGGTTTTCGAGCTACAAATTATTAATTGAAGTGCTATTCAAAATGCTTACGCTCTTTTTAAAACTGACTCTTGAGTCACAAATATCGATGTTTACGCAGAATTTCAATCGCAAGCTCAATCTCCTAAGCCAAATGCGAATGCAAAGTTTCATTCAAATAAAAAAATATGGAAAATAATTTTCCACATTTCCAGGTCATTTCGGCTGGAATCGCCCCATCGTTCGGTCGCATCGACTCAAGTTACGGTAACAGGTTTTCACTTCCGGGTGCTTCCATTTACTGATGAAATAATCCTGAATGTAATAACAACTAAAGGGTGTACTGATCCAAATTGCGACACACACAAATATTCGGCAAAATTCGCCCGTTTAACCAATCATCTTCAAACTTTAAGGGAGTAAGATAAAACATGTTATGAATATTTCCCCACGTTTGTTTTATTCAATTTGAATTCCATATCCAAATGCACGAGTCTGCTCCTTTACACTACTCACAAGGTCCTGTACAACTTTTGGACCAACTTATTTTTTGCGTGGCCATAATATTTTTCTTCATATCTTCCTCCAATTCACTTCCTTAGGATGTTTCCAAGGGTCTGCTTCACGATGGCCCAGTACTTTTCAATTGGCCGCAGTTCCGGTGCGTTCGGGGGGTTGAGATGCTTCGGCACGAAGTTGACCTCCTTAGCCTTGTACCACTCCAAAACCTCTTTCGAGTAATGGCACGAGACTTAATCTGGCCAGAAAATCGTAGGACTATCGTGTGATCTCAGAAGAAGAAGTAGACGCTTTTGGAGGCATTCCTTTAGGTACACCTGCCCATTGACCGTTTCAGTTGTCACGAATGTGGTGCTCCGTTTTCCACACGTGCAAAATGCTTGCCAAATCATATATTTTTTGGCAAACTTTGACATCTTCTGTTTTCTAACGCCCTCAGGAGCCCCGGATCCTGCCGGAAGTCTGCTTTTACATACTACTCATCATCCATAACAAGGCAATGTGGTTTCGTCAAAATCTGGCTGTAGAGCTCCTGTGCACGTTTTTTACCTACTGTAACGACTGTTCCAGAAAGTATAAGCACACCTTATTTTAACGGTCACTTTGAATACAATAAAATATTTCAACATGTTTTGGCTGCGTCCTTTTGTTTGCACATTTCTGAATGATATAGCATCAAAAAAGTGCTCAGTCTTGTGTTACCTATCAAAATGCGCGGTCTAACTTCGGAACAACGAAAAAGAATCGTGCACAAATGATGCACTGTGTGCCGACTTTTCTTGAGAAAATTGGCCAAGGAAGAGGGTGTAAGCGTCGGAGCGGTACGATCTGCGATTCGAAAATATAGAGAACAATGAACGTTTGAAGATGCACCGAAGAGTGGTCGGATATCCGGTCCTGTTAGTCCGGACATCCATTAAAAGATCAGGGATGCCGCCAAGCGAAAACCAGCGACTTCCGTTCGGGATGTTGCGAAAAAACTAGGGACCTCGTCGAATAACGTCATGCGTGCCAAAAAAAGACTTTTGCTAAAAACATACCGGAAGCAGAAAAAACCCAAAAGGAACCCAAAACAGGCCGCGTTCGTGAAACTATGGGCCCGAAAACTCATTGTGTAGAAATTCTGGGTGTATAATAATGAACGATGAAACGTATGTGAAACTAGATTCCAAAACGCTTCCCGGACCACAATTCTATACTGTAAGCGAAGACAAAGACATCCCCGAAACGAAGAAGGCAATTTTGACCGAAAAATTCAGGCATTTGGCAGGCAATATGCGAGTGTGGTAAAACAACAAAGACGATGAACACTCAGAAATACGTTAAGGAATGTCTCCAGAAGCGATTATTGCCGATGATTAGGCAGCACGAAGGTCAAGTAGTTTTTTTGCCTGATTTGGCGTCATGTCATTACGCAAAGGACACTTTAGAATGGTACAAAAGTCAAAATGTATGTTTCGTGCCGAAAGACATGAATCCGCTGAACTGCCCGGAGGCACGGCCAATCGAGACTTTTTGGGCTTCAACCAAAGCAAAGCTTCGAAAATTCATAAAACCAGCGAACGACATCCAACAATTTAAAAAAGATTGGCCAAAAGTGATCAAAGTGGTGGGAAGTACCATTGTGCAGAAGCTAATGGGTCATGTTCGAGGAAAAGTTAGGAGTCTTGGCTATGATTAAATATTTTGATTAAACGAGAGTAAAATATCATATAAAACACAAATACAAATATGATTTGCCAAATAAAATAATAAAAACTACAAAAAAACATGACTTTTTCGTTATTTTGAAAGTTTGCTTATACATTCTGGAACAGTCTATATTTTGTAGTTCATCGCGATTAGGCGCCTTTTGGACTTTAAACGTGTGTTGTCCTTGTTATTGAGGTACGTGCGCAAAATTTGCACATCTGCTAGTGAAACTTACATAGCAAAAACAAATACACATTGAACAAATTCCACCCAAAATTTCAATAGAAAATACCCAACTGGTAAAATGTTACAGCCATTTAAAAGTGGTGAAATTTGATTCCGTACAACTTTTATTCGAAAAGAAATAAGGATCAGAACTTGATTTTCTACAAAAGCCTAAATTCTATACAAATTTAGCTTAAATAATTAAGAATACCCAACAAATTGTACACTTTTCTACAAGCATCAAGGCATCGAAGCAATCCGTCATTATTATACTAACTACCTCCTTTCTAGAACTGTGTATGGGCTCATACTAGAAATCGTATCTATCAAAATCTAACCCCGACTATCATTAACACGCGTACTCGTAAATCTACTGCCTCAACCACTTCCCAACCGAGTTCCTCCATTTATATAATGACCTTCGCCATAAGCTGCAAACGAGCACGCGGCGTCTTTCACGCAAACGATGAGCTTGTGGCCTTTGGCCATTTCCACTGCAGTCCTTTTTTTCCACATCAAATGTAGTGAGCTAGTACACCTCGTCAACGACTACAACTACGGGAATGACTAATTTGCGATTTAATCGCACCGGTCAACCACGAATCAACACGACCTGTATGACGAGGGAAAAAACAGAGAAGATGCAAAAATCGACCCACTACACAAACACAGGATTGTAATTACAGTGATTACGACATCTTTTTCACTAGGGATGGTCACAAGTACGCCAGGAGAACGGACGGAAATACAAAGAAAAACAACCGACAATTAGCAGGCCTTTTGCTCTGGCCTCTTGGATTGTGTGGTCTGATTTACCAAGTGATAAATGACAATCAATTGAAGCCGACTCTGGCGGCGGGGGATAATCGAGAAAGTCATTTGCGTGGCAATGAATTACCACCCCCCGCCGAGGGCAGCGTTAATCGTTGGATGGTCATGCGGAAAATTGCACCTGCGGACAGGAACTGGAAGAAATCATAACCAGCACATTCAGACGCAGCAGGTAGCGGCGAGAAAGTACGGTTTTTGTTTGTTTGCACTGACATCCACCTCGGAGCACGGCAGGAACGCTTTCATCCCAAGAACCCATTATCCGAAGCAAGACAAATGAAGTGAGCATAATTCTTATTCCCCTGTGATCCCCCTAGATCCCGTCGTCAGCGTGACTTCAGAGAAAAAGCCGGTCCAAATTTCGCTTTGTTGCGAGTACCGGCGCGACGGATTTGCTGCTCGCCACTTTTTCTCAAGTGAGGAAAAATCGGCGGAAAATTGCGCTGCCGCTTGACGGTTTCTTCCTTCCCGTTTGTTTGAGCCAGTCAGTTTTCCTGCTCGTGGGATCACGCCGTTTCCACCCAGCTCAGTCGTCGCGAGCAATTGGAGTGTGAATTTCTTGAAACTTTTCGCTTTTTTAGGGAGTGCTAATTTCGACGCTTCGCAGTCGGATCCTGTGGAGTTAGGAAAGATGCTGTCGAGGAGGGTGCGCTTTGTTTTGCTTTTTCGTGATCTGGTGATTATTATTTTTCAATTTACAGTGGTGGATTAAGGAGCTTTGTTCAAGAAAGCCTATTGATTATAGTTCCTTATGGTGTTTCTTGATGAACGACCCAACTTTCGCCAGGCATTTCTTACTATAGATCATTGCACTGAACGTGCTAACCTCACTTTTTTTACAGTTCTGGGAGCTTGTTTACATGGTGTCAGAATTTGAACTGCCCGATCGAAAATTGTCATTGGCTTTTTCCAGATTCTGAACGATAAGATTCATTAAATGCATCATTATTAGCACTGATGTCCGTTTTCTAAATTTAGAACACACAATCTCAAACCGATCTTATCGAACATATTCTAAGTCCACGTAGACAGCTCCCTGAACTGCCAAAACTGCATTGGTGACGCAACCGTGCAGTAATCTAAAAATTTCCCCGTTCACAGCCGGTCCGGAGCGAAGAAGACCGGCTTTGACATCCCTTCTCGCTGAATGTCAGCCACAGCAGCACCTTCTTGGGGAACTTTTGTGGAAACGAACTTCACCTTGGCGCTCACTTCCTTTGTGGGGAAGAAAAATACGAAGTGCCCTGCCAGTCGTTGCCATCCAGGGTAAGATAGGTCTCGTCGTTCATCACCACCGCCACGTCGCGATTCGCCGGGAAAATCGAGTTGACCATCTGATTCAGCTGCTGCCGCTGCAGCTCCGAAACCAGCGGACGCGACTTCCGCTTCCAGACATGTCTGTTCATGTTCGCCAGGTACTTTTTCACTGCTTGGCCGGTTAAACTGACCTCCCGACCAAGCGCACGCAGCGATGTAGCCACTTTTCCCTCGGTCTTCTTCTTCAGCATCCTTTGGAGCTTCTTGTCGCTCAGGGTCATCGGCCGTCCGGAACCGGGCTTTCTTTTGATGCTCTGATTGTTGTCTAATAGTGCCAAGATGTTGTAGATGCCGGAACCGTGCGTATCCGGCGTCCACAAAGTGCCGCACGATGTCCGTTTTCGACGCGGCGTGGTGCCGTTCTTTGAACGCGCACACTTCTGAACGGAGTTGCTTCACTGGTTTTGCCATCACGGTCAGAGTTCGACTGATAGAGCTGTCAAATTTTGTCTGCTTACTCATGGATCACTATGATTGATGCTGCATGAGTAGTTTCGTCAGTTCAGGTGAAGTTAAACAAGGTAAACCAGTCTTCTAGGTGTAGCCTCAGCGCAGATGTTTGGTGACGTATACACTCTCAAATGAACACTCTCTTGATGTGCACACAGCCAGTAATCAAAACGAACATGAACACGAGCGTAAGTTTCATAAGCTGTCAAATTAAGTAGTACCAAACCAAAGATGACATAATGCAAAAAGATACACGTTTCTTGCAATTCACAGGAGACACGAATAGCGCTGACTGGTGAGCAAAAATCCAACTAATACACTGTTAATATGATGCGTGTGAAATGTCAATCTCAACGTCATACTCAATTGACAGTTACATCTTTTCTAACCTTAAACACGCTCATGCGGATGTACCCAAAATTGAGTAAAGGTAAACCAAAATCATAAAAATCGGAACTACTCAAAATTGGGTACCCGAGTGTCAACTCAAAAAACGTTAAACCTACAATTTATTTGTTTTTGAATTAGTTTTACCCATTATTATAAAATGTTATTGTTATTGTAAACTGCTATATTTAGGCTTTTTATATTATATGCTTTGGCAAAAAAAGTTTGTCAACTCAGTTGTTTCAATATTTTCTTTGCGGTATGGTTATACATGCTAAATAAAGTTCTCGTGTAATTAAAGTTGATTAAAGATCGAACTACTGTCAGTATTTATTACTTACCAATATTGGGCCGGAGTTGGAAAATCACGTTCATTTTTTCATTCATTCATAAATTCTTTCATAAATACACACATGCACACATCCATTTATACAAACAGCGAGCAAGTCAAAGAAATCAACGAAGGGTAACTCTCCTTCAGCTGATCAGATCATCACGATGTCCACAATGTCCACAGAAATCGTGTTTCTTTTTGCATTATGTTTTCTTTGACCAAACGTAGCACCAACTTTTTGGCTTCACGATCGTTGTTCGTGGATGACAGCTGCTTCAGTCCTGTGGTTTTGTGACTCGTTCGTAGCGGCGCACAGTGGGACGAAATATAAAAAAGTGGGACATGGGTATTTGCGGCGAAACTATTAGGTGTGGCCCTTTGATGTCTTCTACAATGTTTCTACATTTTTTGAGTACTTTATTTTTCTGCTAACAAATTTGATTTAAGATGTGTATACACCTACATAAAAAAACAACTTTATTACTTCTGGTTTAAATCGATAACCATGTATTAAAACATTGTAGATTATGTCATTTTATGATATTTTTTAGATGACAAAAACTTTCTTTCTCTTAACTGGACGAAGTTGTAGGGTGAAAAATGAATGCAAAATGTAATATCCCCTTAAAACTAGTTTTTTTATCATAACTTTTTTATTTGAGTTTTTCCATTTTCTCAATGTTCTACAGAGTTTAAGGTACTTCAAAAATACATTTTTTTGTAGAAGACCAGTCATCATTATCTCTTCATTTCAAGTATTAACGTCGGTTTAAGTGCATTGTTTGACCTATCTTCGAAGATGCGTAGATTACAGTTTAGCAAATATTAGCAGCTAAACTTAACGTAAGTTTATTCATCAACTGATACCCTTTAAAATGATGTACAAATTATAAGGGGGTCCAGGGGGGCTCCTAACAATTATTTAAAAAAGCAACATAGTTTCTTATTATATATGTTGCATATATAGTGTTTTTTTTTATCTTTTTGAATACATATTTAGACGTGCTATTGATGTTTAAAAAAATGCCGCTTTATTAGATAATGAAGCTTATTTGATAACGGAAAAAAGGCCATCGTTTTACTGCAAATATTCCGACAAATTTTCATCGTTGGTCCTTTGGTAGAAATACGATATAGTTCCTTTTGCACCAATTGTATTTGCAGTAGAACGATGGACTTTTTTTGTTATTTTATTCAAATAAGCTTTATTATCTAATAAATTGGCCTTATTTTTCCTTTTAAACATTAATAGCAAGTCTAAACATTTATTCAAAAAGATAAAAAAATCACTTTATCTGCAACATATATAATAAGAAACTTAGTTACTTATTTGAAAAATTGTTGGGAGCCCCCCTGGACCCCCTAATAATATGTACACAATTTTAAAGGGTATCAGTCGTTGAATAAACTAACGTTAAGTTTAGCTGCTAATATCTGCTAACCTGTAATCTACGCATCTTCGAAGATAGCTCAAAAAAGGCATTAAAACCGACGTCAATCCTTGAAATGAAGAGATAATGATAAGTTGTCTTCCACAAAAAATGTATTTTTGAAGTACCTTAAACTCTGTAGAACATTAAAAAAATGGGGAAACTCAAACAAAACAGTTATGATAAAAAAAAACCAGTTTTAAGGGGGTCTTACATTTTGAATTCATTTTTCAGCCTACAGCTTCGTCCAATTAAGAGATAGAAAGTTTTTGTCTTCTCCAAAGTATCATGAAATGACCTAATCTACAATGTTTTAATACATGGTTATCGATTTAAACCAGAAATAAAAAAGTTAATTTTTTTATGTAGGTGTATACACATCTTAAATCAAATTTGTTAACACAAAATAAAGTACTCAAAAAATGTAGAAACATTGTAGAAGACATCAAAGGGCCACACCTAATAGTTTCGCCGCAAATATCCATGTCCTACTTTTTTTTATTTCGTCCCACTGTGCGGCGAACATCTATGTTTGTGTATAGTTCAGCTCCATATCCAAAAGATTGTTTTTATTCTCTTTTGCTCCTTGTGGCGTTCAATACATACACCGTGTCCAATATATTTCTCATGCAAAATAAAAACTCTATTAATTTCAAATCGATCATCCAGATTTTATTGATAACTTTACCCATTATATTGCAACATAATACTGATCAACAAAAGGCTGTATTCGATAAAATTTGGACCCACAAAATAGGTCACCAAAAATTTTCCTAGACCCTGATTCTTTTCAGTTTTGGAGTTTTAACGAGCTTTGCCTTCATGATTGCCCAACCTTTTTCAATTGGGCGGAAGTTCCAGGTGTTGGGAGGGTTGACGTCTTTTGGTACAAAAACTACATTATTATCTTTGTACCAGTCTAAGACAGGCCGGGCATAGTGGCAAGATGCCAAATCTGGCCAAACAGTGTCAGGCCATCGTGAGATCTCAAGAAGGGCAGAAGTCGTTTTTGGAGGCATTCGTCCTTGTAGATTTGTCCGTTGACGGTCCCAGAGGTGATGAAGAGACAAGGAATTTTTTGGCAAGTTTCGACAGTTTCTTCTCCCGTACACTCTCCGGAAAGGCCAACCTAGAGGTGGCGACGTAGTGTTCCTGCCCTGGCATTTGTTTGGTGTCGGCTTCAATGTAGGCCTCATCGTCCATCACAATGCAGAACGGTTTTGTGAGCCACTCCCTGTACAGTTTTCTTGAACGAGTTTTGGCCACCGAGTTCTGTTTATCACTCCGGTTTGGTGTCTTCTGGACCTTGTACACATGTAATCCAGAACGTTTCATTGTTTTCTGCACAAAACAAACAGAAACTTTCTGCCTTTTTCGCAACATCCCTGATCGAAATGTTGGGATAACGCTTAAATTGGTTCAATACCATCCTGGCCTTCTCCGGATTTGATATCCTTGAACGTTTTGATCACATGAGATACGGTTGAATGTGCGATTCTGAGCTGTTTTCTGATCCATCGATGAGAAGCGTTTGGAGTTTTCGAAGTGAGTGCCCAAAATTTGTTGGCGCACTATTTCTTCATTCGAAGCCATCACTGAAATCACTCGACCGATTTTCACGAAACTCATTACACAATTGACACAACACAATGAAATACATTTAGTTAAAATTTCAATAATTTTTACCCACACGTTAAAAGTTACGAACAATTGCGTGTGTCCAAATTTCATCGAATACAGTCTTTAAAGCATATGTTTTGGAATAACACCGCCTTTAACCTTCTTGATCAGCTCAGATGTTTTTCGAAACCGTCATAGGAGGCACTCACGCCTTCCATCTGCATTTCATCCCAAATTCGTTTGATTACGGTTTTGAATTGGTTCATAGTAGACGCCCTGTGGTGATTAACCTTCCCAGCATGAATGATCATACGAAATAATCCAATGGATTCAGATCTGGTGAACTGGGAGGCCATTCACTTTGTCCAGAAAGTCGGTCAAATTTTCTCGGCACCAGCCCTGAACGGGATTTGCAGTATGAGATGGCGCTCCTCTTGCTGAAACACATAGTGATCATCTCCAAACACCTCTTGTACATATGGCTTGACAACTTTCTCTAAAACTTCCGTTTTATAATATACGGCATACACTTTAACGCCTTTTTCTATGAAAACCAGTGGTACTTTGCCTCGCTTGCAAATTCCTCCCCAAACAATCACTGACGCAGCACTTTTGAACCGTGGAATATTCCTATCACTCTCTGGAACAGTTCTCGAAGAGAGAGCCCACAATCTTCTGTACATAGTGGGATTGTTGCAAGACGAATAACTTTTCGTGGAACAAAGGCAGACTTGCTCTTTCGAGTCGTTTCTGTTTGGAAGGTTCTGAAATTCCGTGAACCTTACGTTTCTTAAAAGCTTGGAATCCGAGATCATTTTGCAGTATATTGTGCATTGAAGATCTCGAAACATTCAGATCTGCGACCCTTTTACGTACAGAGAGCTATGATTTTCGTCTAATCCTTTCACTGACCACTTTAACAACTCGTGCAGTCCACACCGTACGAGTACGACCGGATCTTTTCCGGTCATCCAACGAGCTGGTGTCACGGTACCTTCGGATGGTTTGGTACACAAAATCCCGCCTTACTCCGAGGTTTTTCAATTTTTTGAAAATAGCGCCCGGAAGCTCACCTTTCTAAAAAAATTTATCGCCACAGCTCACAACTCCTTCATCGCTGATAAAAGATAAACACCGAATGAAAACAATCGGACATAACCTTAAAGCCTTTGTATAAACATAGTGCAAAACTACACCAACACATACGTGAAGCATGTTGAGTAGTTGCCCGACACCATTGCAAGGAAAAAGTGTATGAGAATATATTGATCACGGTGTATATGCCTGGGACAGACATACAGCGTGTTTTTGGTACTGGATTAAAATATTTGAGAGTTCGTACAACACTCGGCGTTGTATGTCTGTCATAAGTATTAAGCTCGACAAAGACTTTTCATAAGGGCTAATTGACAAACGTAAACAATGGCTTCTTCCTTGAATTTGTCGACCTTGGAAACTTGCCTCATAAATCTACCACAGCCATTTCGAAGAATAAGTAACGTTTGTTTACGTTTGTCATGAATCATCTTTGTCGAACTGTTGGTTGGACAGAGATTTCATAAGAAACCACCCAGGTTTTCAATCCTCCTATAGAGGTTTGGTAGCTTTTTGCGTAAGTGGTTTAATCGCGTATATTAGATCTTTTTTTTCCGGAATACAGGTCCAATCGGTAATTAATCAAAGAAGATAAAGTTTTTATTTGAGTCTTGGGTAAAAATCAGTTCTTGATATTTCCTATATTTCCTCTGGTTTACACCGTACCCAGTTCCATGAAAACTAGATATACAATCTCTCGAATTCAGTTTTCACAACCTGCCGTACACTAATGGAACTATCTACAATTTCTCTTCAAATCATTTTCATAGCCCCATGGTGATGAGAAAATATCTCCTTCTACATATCATGAAGAATGCGAAAACTACAATTACTATTAATCATGGTCCTAGCCCCATATTGCTTATGGTTTTACACACAAACTGGTTGCTATGTAAGTTAAATTTTCTTTCGTAAAGGTTCGTTATCAATTCCAGGTAATTTCTCTTCTTATAATTATGGTTATATCAAATCGACCATCGATTACGAAGGAATTGATAACTACTCACAAACACAATCTTTTCTAATCTTGTCTAATGATTGTTTTCATATTTAGCACTCATTTGTTTCAGTAAGAAAATCTGCTCTATCATAACACGTCTTTATCATATTCATAATTTTGTGTAGGCTCAATCGAATCAACTCTACAGAGAAAAGGTTTATTTTTTTATTTTTCAAACATTTTCTTAAAACTACGGATATAGTGAACGAACCGATTACCCGCGGTGTGCTAGGGTTAGTTGCAACAATTTTGATGTATCTACGAAAAACGTGTATTTTTATTTCTAAGGACTGTTCATTATAGAAAGTGGACATCTTTTCATCGATGGATTAGGGTCAAAACTTTGCGAAAAATTGTGAATTTTTGCTCAATGTGTAAAAAACGTTGTATACTTTGATGTAGAAGGAGATGTTTGCTCATCACCATGAGGCACCAAGAGTGAACAGATGTTTTTATTTAGGAAAGTTGAGTGAAAGGGCATGTATCATGAGCGTCTTTCCATTCGTCAATTTTTGCCTGTTGCAGTGGCGGACTTGGTCCGTCCTACAACCTACCCCGCAGTGGGATGTGAGGCAAAATTTTACGTCCATTGTTCGAGTACCACTGGATTCATGCCCTTTTGCTCAATTTTCCTAAATAAAAACATCTGTTCTATTTCCAGCCTGCCGCACACTGACGGAACTGTCAACACTTTCTCTTCACATCTTTCATTCTAGCCATAAACATTAATGTTCACTCTTGTTGCCTCATGGTGATGAGCAAACATCTCCTTCTACATCATAATCGTTACTCCACGCACGGAGAATACATAACATAACAATTAATGTATGATTGTATACTTTGACAACACACCTGAAAAATCTAAACAAGTGAGAAATTCCGAACCGACCCATTGTTCAGTTTATCAACTTGCAGATTAATTTTGCACAAATGGTTTTCCGAAAAGTTGTCGTTTCAAAAATTGGCAAAACACGTGAAGCGCTCTAAATCTGTAGTATTCAAGATTGTTAAGAAGTTTGGAGAAACGTGTTCTCTTGAAGATTTTGAAAATTTGAAAAGGGGGCACCGGACTAGAATAAGGAGCTGGAAACAGTTCGCCTTTTTAAATCACATGAACGTGATGTTGCCAAAAATGTGGACATTAGCGTCGGAGCTGTGCAGAATATAAAAAAGCGTAACAAAATCAGAACCCACATGAAGCAGAATGTAACTAAAAGGACGGATTCACGGAAAGCTTCTTCGAAAATACAGTCACGGATCATGTATGACGCTCTCTCCAAAAAATCGGCTTCTTTAGCGCCCACCATTGCAAGCGAGTCCGCTCTTTCATTGCCCAGAATCGAATAATGAGATGGGACCCGTACAAAGGTGGTGACATAATATAGCGAAGATAAAGCACATAGAAGCTTCTGTAGTTTCATGAGAATATACGGGGAGTGCTTATTAGCCTCAAGGAGCGAACAGTCTCTATATAACTGATCTTCTGCTTCTTTTAGAATGTCAAGCAATCCCAGTCACATTTGCTCATACATGAGAGACTCGACCTTTGGCGAAAGTTAGTCAAAAACGCTTCAAAATTAAGTCAACTGTCCCGCCGTGTGAGAATGGGAATGAGGAAAAGTGAAACAGAGAAGAGAAAGAGAGGGAGAGAGAAAAATAAAAAAGGAGAAAGAGATTAACGGAAGATAAAGAATGCTGAAGAGCTGATCCATAGGGTAAACATATCCACCGTTTAACATTTAGGGAAAATTATAACATTTATTTCAGCTCCACAGCTTTGAAAATAACAGTCGCTGTAAGTACGTGAAATTGATTATTTGTTCTAGAATTAATTCGATTTGAAAGAACCAGTGAGCCAAGATTATTGGATACAGTGACTTAACTTTGGACTTCACTTAAAAAAACTCCGAACGATTGAAACCAAAACAAGGACAATTCAAATTAACAATTCACTTGATCACTTTTTCTTAAAATAAACTGAAAAACTTTCTTACTCCTTCACTAGAAAATGCTAGCAAATTCCGTTAAATTCTACTACAGATAGCTTATCTTTTGACAGATAAGCCTATTTCATCTGCGACTTACAGACTTCTTCAGTGTCGAGTGCTCGACTGGAAGAGAACATCACAGTAGGTCTAGTATTTATAGTTCTACCAAAGAGATGTGTTTGTTAAGTGAAATTGTTTTGTGTTAAGGTATCTTAAAAATTATAAATTCCTACTTGATCCGTTAGTTGTCAATTGTTGTTGCGTCATGTGTTATGTAGGCTGTCAAGTTGTTACTTGACTGATAACTTTTCCTAGAACAGAAAAATCCCTTTATTTAGTTTTAAGGGCTCCATAACTTATGAAGAAGTGTAACTATCAAAGTATAGAGAATTATCACGGGACTAAAAAATTACTGAACTATTCAAAAAATTATAATAACCAGCTGTTTACGCTTAATTTAACACTCCTGAGCAACAATCGAATCGAATGAAAGAAATAATAGGGAATAATAGAGAATTTCCCTGATTGATTTATTTTGAAGGAACGTCTCTTTACTTTGAGTTTATGAACATTTGAATACGGTTCGCCAACTACTGTTCGACGATGCCTTATCCAAATGTTTGAACGGGAGTGTTGAACAGCTTTTTTATCGATTGTTTATAGTCCGATAATCAGTTGTTTATAGTCTTTGTCTATCCATTTGTTTTTGCAAACCAGCGAACTTAAATATCCACAGAAATCATTGACGACATAGGCGGCGCAAATTTGTTGGATTGCGTGTTTGTTTTTGTTCATTGGTTGACGCTTGGTCCGACCAAAGCACCAAAGGTTGAAAAAATGGAATCAATATTTTCTTCAAACATTGATTTTGGTACTCTTCTTTGTTAATAATTTTCTCTATATATTCGACAACATTTTTGGTTCGTTACACAGCAGTAAAACCAAAACACGTCCCTTTTTGATGTTAAGAATTTTACTCTGCTAAAATTTCAAAGAAGATAAATGCTCCAAAAAAAAAACACTCAACGAGGCATGAAAACTGATTAAAGGCTGATTAAAAGGAAAGATCCTTCATGAAAACTAATAAGCATCATGTCCCAAGGATTATAAGGAATACTAAGTTCAAACTTCAACAAGACGTGTTCGAAAATTGAAAAATTTTAATTTGGAAGAATTGGACACGGTTGAATGAAGAAAAACATCTCCTATGCTCCAAGCAACACAGCTTATTTAAAAAAAAGCCGAAAGTAATGTGAAATGACAAATACAGGTTATCATCACGCTCAAATCAGCCTCTCCTTCAATTGTATTACTGTCCCTTTTTTTCTCACGGAAAAATTACTCAATTTTCGTAAACATTGGAACAACTTAATTTATGAGTTGTTCCAATTTTTACGGAAATTGGGTAAATTTTTCGTAAGAAAAAAAGGGACAGTAAAACAAATGAAAAAGAGATTGTTTGAGCGTGATATCAATAAAAGTGTCCAATACTTTATTTAATACTCTAATAAGACGTAATTGCAAAAAGTGTAGTCTTATACAACATAAAATGGAATAAAATATATCCTCATACAAAAATATAACATCGCTAACCATGGGATTCAATCACTAATCCTTGGCGTGATAGGATTGTAGCTTCTTTTTTGAGCCAACTCTGATTGTTGAAATGTTAACTCTGAGCACCTTTGATTCGCTTCCCGT
This sequence comes from Aedes japonicus, assembly GCA_034211315.2. Lineage (NCBI taxonomy): Eukaryota > Metazoa > Arthropoda > Insecta > Diptera > Culicidae > Aedes > Aedes japonicus. Next base: position 1,888 of record JASCZW010013465.1, on the reverse strand, counting down.
TGGCAGTGCAACCACAATTTTGTACAGACAAATTCATCGTTATGAAAAAAAAACAAGTTTTGCGAAACATTATCGATGTAATGTAATTCCAACATGATTTAGAAGTGCTCATGAAATCTTGTCCTGTTAATGTTTTATAGATGTATGGAATCCTTTTTTTTTTAATTAAAATTAACTGATCAAGATTAAAAGAGGGGAAAAACATTGTCTTTTAAATCTAAAATATTTCAAGAAATACTAAGCTTTGTCTTTGCTAATACATGCAAGTAGAATGGGGAAGGTCCATTAATTATGTCACTCAGTAAGGGGGAGGGGGGTTTGAGAAAACGTGACGATCCATACAAAAAAATGTGAAGAGTCCATACAAAAAAACGTGACAAGGGAGGAGGAGAGGTTGTAAAAAGTCATTTTTGCGTGACGCAATTAATGGACGTTCCCATGTCAAATAGAAATGGGAACAAACTGCTTCTGATAGAAAGAAGTAGAAAATCTAAAAAAAAAGCATTGGTTTTGTGCCCTTTCGAAAAATAATAATTTCAATCCTTAGCCGATTGGCACTTTTGAGATAAGAAAGAAATGCTCATCTTTAAAAAAAGCGAATGATCATGTTTATTCGTTAAGTTCATGTCGTAAAGATTTGATAGAATATCTCAATCTACCATTTTTAAAATTTGGCCCGATGACCCATTCGACTTAATAATTTCCAGCCTAATAATCCGACCTAATGACCTTTTGCGGGATTTGGCATAATAGCATTTGGCTTATTGGCACCATCAGCTACACTAACTATACAATAAAAAAAAATTCAAGCATTGGTGTTCGCATAGAAATACTTTAATTATTAACTTTGAAATTGCTTTTAGAATAGTAAGTTGAAAGCGTGCGAAAGCTCATTGAACTGAACTGAAGTAAATCTAGTCAAACTTTTTGAGTTTTAGAAAAATCAATGAATTTGATTTTTAGTGCATTTACTGAAACGCATCAACAGGATTTATTTTCAACTAGCTGACCCGGCAGACGTTGTTCTGCTTACAATTAAACTACTTATTGGAAAATTGAAGAAAGGTATTAGCAACAATCAATATGTAACTTGGCGATTTGAAATTGGTTCACTGTTGAAGAACCCCTTGGTCTGAGGTACACCTTGAAGCTACCATCTTGCTGTACATATATTGCGCCTTTGTTTTGATTTGCTGTGTTCTTTTGACAGAATATTTGAGAGTGTGTTCGTGTGAGTTCATTATTAGGGCATATTATTAAGCTTGGGACCGAGCTAGGGACCGATGTGCTAGTACTGACTGAGCCAAGCAAAAAATCGTATTTGTTCGGGACCTACTGATCATAGAGGTTAGTCTATGGTATTAGCTCGAATCTCAAGCATTCGATCTAGAGTAGTCTTGAACATTTGAATCAATCCATTGGACTCATGAAGCATAGCTTGCACTTGTTGTACAATGTCCCGCGTCATGGTGGAATAATGTTGCTGAGTTAATCTCCCTTGAATTAAATCTGTAGAAATTGATGGTCTGCGTCCGTCGGTGGCAACATTGAATTCGTTTTTGGTAAACTTGACCATGGGCGCTTTCACAATTTCATAATTTACTAATATTTAAACTCTTGGAATCCTTAAGGTTCAATGTCCAAGAAAACTTTTAAATATTATTATGTGAGTTGCGCCAAAAGAAGTCATTTGACAACAACCATTATAACTCTGGATGTTCTGCAGAAAATGTTTAGAACCACTTCCTGATCCCGACACAAATAAGCGCAAAGGCTCTGGTGTTTCATTTGGGAACTCAATCGTATTACAATGATAACAAACTACACTCATTGATCCAACGGCGACTGATATATTCGCATTGTCATCAAGATTTTTGTGGAATGTAGG
>JASCZW010013464.1:0-25456 GCA_034211315.2 Aedes japonicus | reverse complement strand
AATATGTTAAAACTTTTTATTGTAGGTAAATTGTTTTCAGGATTATTTGCCTTCAGTTTCTCAAACATTCCTCCGTGTTGGCCATTTGTTTTGAGAATGTTGTCTGGATATTTCATGGCATAGATGGTAGATGCAGACCAACTTTTGTACTTCTTCACACTTCACCATAGAAACACCATGTTCAAAATTTTCATCACTTTCGTTTTATCATTAGCAGTAACCAACACGGTTGTTTTTTTACCCTTCTTACATCAATAGAAGGGTATTAAGATCGCTTGAAAACTCGACTTTTATCCGAGGCCCACATGGGCCGAGTGTCATATACCATTTGACTCAGCTCGACGAACTGAGCACATGTCTGTGTGTATGTATGTGTGTGTGTGTGTGTGTGTGTATTTTTGTGTGTGTGTGTTGTGTGTGTGTGCGTGTGTGCGTGTGTGCTATAATAATGTCACATCGGTTTCTCAGCCATCTGCGAACCGGATTTCAGTTTTGTTGACGGCAAATGGAAGCTACAACATTCCCATAGAACGCTATTGATTTTTTTTCATTCGGACATTTCGTTACGAAGATATGAACGAAACAGTACTTGAAGGCCTATTATAATAGTAATCAAACAGTTTAGTCTCCGATTACATACTGAGCTATTTGTGTACCGATTTTAGTTTTGTTGGTGTCAAATCAAAGCTATGATATTTCCAAATAACTGGTCAAAATTTCATTATGATTGGATAATTCTTCATGGAGATATGACCAAAACAATACCTGAGAGCACATAATTGTGAGATGACAATATACTCGTTGCAGTGCAAAACCGAACAAGACCAATCACACCAATCGATGCCGCTTGCATTCTATTGTGTCGTATCTGGAGCGTTGTATAGCACATACAGCGGACTAGCCACACTATGCTACTGTATAGAATTAGAGCAGCATCGATTGGCTCGAGTGGTCTGGTTTTCAACTGCAACGAGTATATCTCGAAAATTACACAAAGTCTCCATTTACTATTTTCAACGAATATGTACTTATTAAGCATCTTGAATCCATATCGATAATCAAAATTGAAGCTCAGGATTGAAGCTTTGTTAACGCCAAATTAAAGTTATAAAATTTCCAAATAAGTGTTCAAAATTTCATTATGTTAATTCTCCTTTTACTCTTCTTACATCAATAGAAGGGTATTAAGATCGCTTGAAAACTCGACTTTTTATCCGAGGTATCCACAGGGCCGAGTGTCATATACCATCTGACTCAGCTCGACGAACTGAGCACATGTCTGTGTGTACGTATGTGTGTGTGTATGTGTGTGTGTGTGTGTGTGTGTATGTGTGTGTGTATGTGTGTGTGTGCGTTACAATAATGTCACATCGGTTTCTCAGCCATCTGTGAACTGATTTCAGTTCTGTTGACGGCAAATGGAAGCTACAACATTCCCATAGAACGCTATTGATTTTTTATTCATTCTGACATTTCGTTACGAAGATATGAACGAAACAGTACTTGAAGGCCTATTATAATAGTAATCAAACAGTTTAGTCTCCGATTACATACTGAGCTATTTGTGTACCGATTTTAGTTTTGTTGATGCCAAATCAAAGCTATGATATCTCCAAATACCTGGTCAAAATTTCATTATGATTGGATAATCCTTTATGGAGATATGACCAAAACAATACCTGAGAGCACATAATTGTGAGATGACAATATACTCGTTGCAGTGCAAAACCGAACAAGACCAATCACACCAATCGATGCCGCTTGCATTCTATTGTGTCGCATCTGGAGCGTTGTATAGCACATACAGCGGACTAGCCACACTATGCGACTGTATAGAATTAGAGCAGCATCGATTGGCTCGAGTGGTCTGGTTTTGAACTGCAACGAGTATATTCGAAAATTACACAAAGTCTCCATTTACTATTTTCAACGAACATGTACTTATTAAGCATCTTGAATCCATATCGATAATCAAAATTGACGCTTAGATTGTCTAATAATTCATGCTATGGACTGATTATATGAAATTTCTAATATTTATGTAATTTCCCTTTATATAACTAACATACACAGGTCATTAAAGACTATTAATGGAAATATTTTAATTTTGTTCAATCCTGAACAATACGTTCAGGATTGACAAAAAGTTCATTTTATCAACTGAATGTATGGCATATTGAATATTTCTGAATCTTCTTGGAATTTCTGATGAAAATATGTATCCAGTGATAATATTGCCCACATTTGAGTTTGTAATTCTGGTGAAATGTAAGAAGGGTTCAGTCTCACTCATCGGTGGATTAATGCGGGTTTTTATCTTGTTTTCACGGACAAACGATCCATTTTTCAAAACCGACGACTTAGTCGACCTTCTTGAATTATAATTTGTGCATTAATGAAAAGTTTAACAGCTAGCTTCCTACTTAATACACAAACAAACAATCCACAGAAAACAGATGTCTGATTTATATACAAACCATGTTGAATACGCAACCTCGAATGAAATTTTCACCAAAGCTTCCGTTTAGCAAGCCAGTACAATCAGTAGCTGGAAACCTTTTCCAATTCAATTCAAAAATTTGATCCTAGTACAACGTACCAATTACACTGCCAGATGTTGGGTAACCGATGGACTTGAAACACAAATGCCATGGTTTATTTTAAATTTTGGCAATAGGTTGAAGGACACTTGGATTCCTTCTTCGAACTTAGTATTGTACTAGGACCGTTTTTATTTCCAAATGGACCGTATCAAATGGATAAGACATCAAAAGAATGGACATCAAGAAGAAAATAAGAAAAACAACATTAAGTTTTTTAAACACTTCGTTCAGATAGAGAACTCAAATTCGCGAACGACAATATTCGGTCTTCTGCGCCCATTTCGTAATATGTCATTGCGTGGTTGCGTAACCGCTGAACCGGTTGAATAGAAAACAATATTAAAATTGAAAACGAACAACCGAAAATTTGATAAATGAGCAACAACACTTAACCGCTTAAGTCGTGAAGGAGAACGAAGCCTATCTGGGTTTGGGTCCCGCGATACGCCATGTGTTGCCTCCCAGCCCTTCGGCTCAGAAAAGGGTATGGGCGCGTTCTGTCAGTCGAGTTGATCGCGGCAGATTTCATGTGCGAACAGGCTGCCACATAAACGCCCGCAGTACCTGAACCAAATGGACAGCTTGTAATGACCACTTGAAGGTGCGATTAGGGGATCTATTGTCCTTATATTCCCAAACGTAGCAGATGTAGTCAGACGTTTCTTGTCTTCTGAGTAAACGAGGTGGAAACCCATCGGGAATGATTTCTCATGCGCCATCGAACCATTCCCTGCACGTACGTGAGAATATCACCACAGAAAATCTCACATGCGCGTAGTATGTTACCAGCTACTAATGCTTCTCTCCTTTCTCCTGTTCTCTTTTTCTATTCCATGGCCGAGAGCAGTGTCTTTACACATTGTGAGTCTCGATATGCGCTTCCAAAATCAGCTCTTCAAAAGCAGAAACACCGACACGATAATACGGATGGACACTACATCAGAGGAAGTTCGAAGCAGTAAGTGAAGAACCAGGAACCTTAACTAATTTTACTCATAGCCAAACAAGCTTCAAGGTAAGATCAACAATCAATATGTAACTAGCGATTTGAAACGGTTCACTGTTGTAGAACCCCTTGGTCCGAATTACACCTTGCAAGCCAGCACCTTGTTATACATATTTGCGCTCGGTTTTGATTTGCTGTGTTATTTTGACAGAGTATTTGAGAGTGTGTTCATGTGAGTTCATTATAAAAGTGCAGTATTGAGCTTGGGATCGAGCTTGGGACGATGTTCTAGTACTGACTGAGCCAAGAAAAAATCGTTTTTGTATGGGACCTACTAGTCATGTAGAGTTATCTATGTTAAGATGATTTCAGTATCAAGGTAAGAAACTCATATTATTTCTCTGAATTTTTCATATATTTATCTAACACCATATGTTGGGATAAAGGGAGGGACCATCAGAGTACCCGATTGAAGCTGATATTGGATAGGAAGAGTGGGATCTGCCAACTTCCTGTTTTTGAACATTTGTGAATAAAGGGCGGGCTCTTCTTCGCATCTAATGGGACTTTTAATTGGCGAGGGCTCGGTTTTGTGTGGTTTCTGCGAACTTGTTTCTGGAGGAGATTCTCTCTAAACCCTGTAGCTTTGGGTTACGCGTAAGTGTATCTGCTACGGGCCCACAATACGTTTTTTTGGCCCTTCATACAGGAACATGATGAAACATTTACCACAGAACAACTTTCAGATCAAATCGGTTTAATTAAAACAGTCCAGTGCTATAGGCAGTTGCCTTACTACATTAGATGGTAGTTCACGATTATCGTCATTCAGCACACACGCCATGTGTTGCTTTTATTTTTACCCATGAACTTTTCTTGGCCATAATTTTTAAACCAGGTTCTCACAAACAGCAACAATTCTAATTACACAATACTCCAACAATCCGTTGAGAAGATGACAGACATTGTAGTCCCGCCAAAAATATTCCATATTTTTTCCAGATAACATCCTCAGCAATGAGCGCGATTCAGCAATTTTGATGACAGCCTTGAATTAGTACATTAAAATGATTTGCGAAAAAAAAATTCAGCCTCCAAAACCTCACATGCTAAATTTGGTTCTGTTTGCTTGATTAGCTGGATGATCATAAGAACCTTCCCCTGTACGCCGTAGACACCAACGAGATTTAACAAACAACCGAAGTGGCGCTAAGGATGGCGCTGAAATTACAGTAAAATTTCGGCGCAAAGGGCAATATCAACGTCCAACAGCAGCAACAACAGGGCTGGTAGCAGGTCACTTTTTAGTGACTTGGTCACTATTTTGAGCCTAGTCACTAAAAAGTCACTATTTGCATCCAAAAGTCACTAAAGTCACTATTTTTCGGAAAATGGTCACTAAAGTCACTATTTTTGTACCGCTGATTGTGAAAAGTTAAAAAAACCACTTGTCCTATTGTACAATAGGCAATCAAGTTATGCGATCTGGTCACACTATATAATGTGAGAAATATACACCAAAATCTAGATGCCCTGGCAAACGCTGTTCCGCCTGAATGTCCTGGAAGACCAATTTCACATTATGACACATCTTAACTTAACTTATTCTAACTTAACTTTCGTATAGCCCATACAAGTTATTGTTACGATTATTAGACCTTAGATTTGAAGGACGGTTTGAATGACCCGAACTAACAAGGTTACGCTAGTAACCACAAGCGTTATATTATTGCGCTTATTCAACTCAAAATTAGCATCGGTAATGCGGGATCGCATCAATTCAACAGTTGTCAAGTAATGGAGCGTTAGATTAGCTTAAGGATGTAGTGATGCATTACCAATGCAATAATTCTACTTTAGCAATGTCTTATGGCATTAAAAAAAGCATTTGTTCGATCTTAGTAGGTGAAAAGGGGCTTTAATCCAACTTCAATGATGCACTAGACGTAATGCATATGCTCATATATGCGTGCTATTGCAGCCTCGTGGTTACTTAGGTATCCTATGATGTCTGTGGACGAATCATTAATTGTATATGTTTGAATATTTATCTTTAGCTTTGTATAGCCCAAAACGCTACGGTTACTACGTATATCTTAAGTTCTGAACCCATGGTCAGTTTTTATAAACCTAAACATCCCAAATAATTTGATAGTGTCTGGTGAGCTTACAGTAGCTGCATTGAATGTGTTTGAATGCATATCGTAACTTTTCATAGATTATAAAGCTAACTTTACAACTATAGATCCTAAATTCTGAACTCCAGGGCAGTTTTGATGACCTAGAATATCCCAAGATATCTAATTATTTGATGACCTTTAAAAAATTCACTTCAGTCCAAAAAGCTGTAAATTTTAATCTACAATTCAAAATTTAAAATCTCAGCTGGATGTAGTTTTTATGTTTTGAATTCCAGTAAAGTTTGGATAACCTAGAACATCCGAAGATTATCTCATAATGTCTGTTCTTCTTCCAAAATATTCAATGAATATGTTTTCAATACACGTTGAAGCTTTGCAAAAACCCAGAAAGCTTTTGTTACAACTGTAGGTCCTATGTTCTGATCTTATAGTTTGGATGTGTTTTGTCTTGAAGAATATTAATTGAATATGTTTGAATATTTTTGTAACTTTGTATTGCCTCAAATTTACTGTTATAACTGTAAATCTTAAGTTCTGAATGCCAAGACAGTTTGAATGACCTTGACCATCCCAAGATTATCTTATTATGTATTTTTAAGTTCGAAAATATTCACTGAATGCACTTTCTGTGTAGCCCAAAAAAACTATTGTTACTAAGGAGTGTATCGAAAATAAGCTATCCACAAACTTTCTTTCAAATTATGTTGAAAACCGATATTTTATTCATACAAAAATTGATCCTTTATTGTACGAGGTTAAACTTGAACATAATGAAGACCGGATGAAATTTAAGTTATTCCTTCACGAATTTTCGAACTTTGGATCGAATGCTCTTCATCAAGTTCCGGACAAGTGTTGCATCGCATTTTTGGACGCTTGAGCCCAAATTTTTTGAACTCCTGCATGTTCCCTAGCTGCCTTACCAGTCTTCTTGAAGACCCTCTTCACGATTGCCCAGTAACGTTCGATGGGTCGAAGCTGAAGGCAATTTGGTGGATTGATATTTTTCTCAACGAAATCTATACCCTTTTCCGCAAGCCAATTGAGAGTGGTTTTGGCATAGTGAGCCGACGCTAAATCCGGCCAAAACAGTGTAGGTGTACTATGCTTCTTATATAAAGGCAAACAATCTCTTCTGGAGACACTCAGATCGATAGATTTTCGCATTTATAGTTCCGGTAGTGTAAAAATGGTTGACTTCAAATCACAGGAACATATTGCTTGCCATACCAGTACCTTTCGACCGAATTTCTCCACTTGAATCGACCTGTCCGCATCGCTCACATCCTCCCAACGACGACAGTAAAGTATTGTGGACCTGGAAGGGTTTTGAGTCCTCCTTTACATAGGTCTCATCGTCCATCAAAACGCATGCATCCGGACGCTGCAAAAGACGCGAATACAATTTCCGGGCCCTTGTTGCTGCTCGCTTCTTCTGTTCTGCACTTTGTTTCGAGATTTTCTGCTTCTTGTAGGTCTTCAGGTGGTTTCGCCTCTTGATACGCTGGATCATTCCGACACTCGTTCCTGCTTTTTGGCCAAATCACGTATTGACATTGATTTGTTCTTCATGATTAGAGATACCACTTTCTGCTCCAGTTTCGGGTTGGAAGAACCGGGTTTCTGCCTCTTCCTGGTAGCTCATCCAAAGAATAGTGTTCCTCAAACTTATTAATGATGGTTTTAACACTCGCATGATGAATTCCAAACCGCTTCGCCAATTTTCGCATAGTAATACCCTTCTCACTTAGCCATGTGTCCAGAACCTTAATTTTCACTTCCTTTTCAATACGCGACATTTTGAAAACGCAGAATTTGAACCGCACAAACAAGTAAACAAAAGAAAGCTGACAGTCAAACGCACAGCATGCAGTGTTCAGAGCATAAAAACCATCACAAATACATGCGTACAACGCAAATGTATGTGGATAGCTTATATTCGATACGCTCCTTATCGCAGATTTGAAGTTTTGACGTCCAGGACGGTTTGGATTACCTAGACGATCTCAAAGTTATAAAATAATAACTGTTGACCTTCCTAAAGGTTCATTCAATTTGTTTGAATACAGATGGTCACCATATAAAGCTCAGAAAAATACTGTTATAACTGTAAGATTTTATGTTTGAACTTAAGGACAGTTTGGTGTACCTAGAATATTCCTGGGTTGTCGCATTATGTATTCTAGCCTACCACGCTATTCCAATCATTATTGTTAAATACGTATGTTGCACACTCTAAACACGTACTGTTACAACTATAGATCATATGATATGAACTCAAGGGACAGTTTGGATGACCTACATCCCCGTTTATCTCATGATGTTTTCACGTTCGAATATATCTACTGAATATGGTTGAATACGTAGCGTAACTTGTAGTAGTCACTCGTAGTTACTGCTGTGATCTTAAGTTCTGAACTCAAGGACAGCTGTGGATGACCTAGAACATCATATGCTATCAAATAATGACGGTTAACCTTCCAAAAGGTTCATTCAATTCGTTTGAATACAAATTATATCCTTATGTAGCCCTAAAGCTAGGGATCTGAACTTTTGAACTCAGTACATTTCTGGAAGACCTAGAACCTCTCAGAAAGGTACAAAAATATATAACATTTATCAACGAGAATTTAATAATACGTATGCATATGTTAAAATTCTAGAACAACGCCTTACACTTTTAATAAGGCATTTATTTTTTCTTCCTGAACTTCTTATTATTCAGGATGTTCTAGGTCGTCACCAACCGTTACATGCAGTGAAAGCTCCAAGTGTGTTATAGGAAAATCGCCAAGTTACTTCCGATTCAGGTTAACTATGATCTTCTTGTTGAGGAATGGAACTTGTTAAAATGCTAGGTGCTGACCTTGAGTACATATATTGGAACCAGTTGTTTACTAAGAAAACGGCTGTAGGTGAGTCTAATACCCTCAGGCGATTAAGGTGGTGAAAACATTGAGAAGCAAGATATGTCAGAAGTAATTCTAGCATAGGCCAGTGCTTTCAGCCGCTTTTCAACCGTGTGTATAGACCTGTCTTTGCAAAAATGAGCTGCAGGACCAAGTGCAGGAGGCCTTGGAGAGAAAAAGTTGCATTGATTACAGGCTCCCTTTTAAAAAAACCCAAAAGTCATACTGCGCTGCAGTATTATTAATTTTTGCAAACGATGGCGATCACTTCAGGTTCATTTTTACTGTACTTAGACAGCAAATGTATAAAAAATTTAAAAAATACAAAAATTTGGAAATCACCCTTTAGTCACTATTTGGTCACTTTTTGGTCACTATTTTTATTATTTTAGTCACTAAAGTCACTATTATTTATCCATAAATCCGCTACCAGCCCTGCAACAAGAAATTCAAGCGACGATCACCTCTACCGGTGACGTAAGAAAACGTCGAAGTTATCGACGCCATAGGTGCGGAAGTAGATACCACCGTTTGACCGATCGTCATCATTACGACACATTGACCCAAGCAAGCAGCTACGGTCCTAAGGCAAGACATAGTCAAGCTAACTCAGCGGCGGTGGCAATTTATCGCTGGCGACCTCAACGCAAAACATGAAATCTGGGGAACACAGTAGAACAACAATGGATCCATCATCCAAAGTCACTACATGTTACTGAGTCCGGATTCTCTCACCCCGTTAAGTCAACACTCAATGGATACGAACTCATCTATACCGAAGGCTCAAAAATCAGCGGAGGTCTTCCTAACTAAACTTCGATGGTCGCGGCTGAGGTCGTCACGGAGTCCAGCTCTAACTGGAAGGAATCGTTACCAACTACGGACTGTGATGAAGGCTCTTGAAAGTTCGAAGGATCGGCACCCTCTTTTGCAAGTACCAGAGATGCTTTATTACGCAAACTTAAAGGCGAAACCCACCGCTGGTCTGACAACAAAAACTGGAATGACCAGAGGGTGCTCTCTTGGCTACGCTGAGCCTACAGAACACGATTATTCACACGATCTCGATCCCCCGATGGATTTCACAAACAAAGTGTAGTGTGCTCAATCAAGATGTCGGTTGTCAGTCATCTCGTTATAAACTGTCCCGCATTTCAAAACTTCCGAGACCAATATGGTATTGGTCTTAGCATCAGAGACGCTAACGATCCCGAGAGGGATAGCAGATTACTCGAATACCTCGTACTACCGGTTATTTCCATGTACATAGATCAACGCAACGAACCATGAAATAACAAAGGATGATAGACGGCACCCGACAAACACCATAGTCATCAACCCTTGATAATGGTGAAATTGATCATCAAATTTTTCTCAGAGTAGATGAGTTCTACTTTTTTCAAAAGTCTGTGTCAATCTCATGGAAATGTCTGTATAAGGGTTTAAATTTTGATTTTAAGGTGCTTCAATGAAAAAAAAAAGTTAAAAATCGCTATTAATCGATGGTGACAAACGAGTAAAGGTTAGGTTAGGTTTTGTGAACATCGCATAGATAAAAATCTAACGTAAAAGAGGTTGCAATTTCAAGTTTTAAATTTAAATGTCAACTTTCCTTTCCAGTCAACTTATGATTAAATCACTTTTTCAATCATAAAATATGAGAAAACAAATTATTTTGATATTCTAGGCAAAACGTTTATAACTATCATTACAGCAGCATATGTAGAAAATTATCATCATCTAGATCAAAGATACAGTGATTTTCCAACTCACAAAAGTTATTGGGGATCAGGTCCACAAAGCCAGGGGTCATCAATTCTTTTGCTTCCAAGACAATTTACTAGCTTCTTTTTTTCAGGTAATACTTTTCAGATAGAAAAAGTTGATTCAGTCGGTTGACTTTTGGTAAGATGTGGTTGATTGCGGCCTAGTAGTGATGGTTTGATAGAGCACTCAGACTCAAACTGTGTGATAAAAAGAATCTCAAATTGACGGTTCCTTGCCATTACAATAGAAAGTATTTCAGGACAGTGGTATCAGTTGACTCATAGATTATAAAATTAAATGGTTTGGACCGCCTCCAATTTTTACCACCAATTCTTGGTGATGTAATTCGCCAAGGACATTTATTACGATGGCCGTTTTTTTATATCGTTTCAGTGCTACGTCTTTGACAAGGGTCGAATCAGTGAAAACAGCCGGGCACATACTTGTTCTTCTAGATCCCTCATTGGTTAATTTTACGCCAACAAACTGGTCCAACTTCAGACTGTCATTCATTTGCTTACTGTGACGTAAGACTTTCCCTATAGCCATGTTTTTTCTTAAATCTGGAAGTTCGCCGAAATGAATGTCTGTATATGTCTGTAACATTTTCCAAATGTCTGTAATGTGACTTTGGTATGATGTCTGTATGCATGCTCAAATGTCTGTATAAATACAGACATGTCTGTTTATCTGGCATCACTGAATTTATCGCTGGGGGAGCATGTCCACATTGTCCAGGTGAAAAATTCACCGGTAAATGTCGCCAGAGTTGACCCCGTTTTCGATAGCATTCTTTGGATCATCGGAACAAATGGGGACCACAACGAAGTTTCGCTTCACGACCGTCGGATGGTGTCGGTCATTTCCGGTTTATTTATGGTCTCCGCACTACCAACTATAGTAGGTTTATGGAACGCACAACTTTCAGCTCCATGGGGAAATTCTTTTGTCCTATTTCATCCACATAATGCAGTTAGAGTTATGCGCTAGAATACTCATGATTATCATTTATTGAAAATTGTCGTTGGCAGGTGGCGCACAAACCAGTGTACTCCACGTTCTAGAATTGTCGATTATAGATATTTGTTATGTGCTTATACTCTAAAAAAAAAATCAAACGAAACATGCGTAATCGCAAGGGGATAAAACGATGTCATTTGAAGGACTATGCCCCCTCAGCCATATGCACGTCGTTGGCTAAGGAACACTCGATCGACAAATCAACAAAGATGCTACTAAAACTACTACTTGTGCGATTCGCATTTTGAAATAAAATAATCAGTTCAAAAATGCACCCCGCCGGGGGGTGCATTTTGGTCATGACGAGAAAATACCCAAGAGAAAATGCAAACTCTGGTTTTTGTTCACTGGCATCGGATTGCGGATTCCACGCCCTCCTAGTGTTCCTTCTTTTTCGGTTTCTTCGGATTCCGCGAACGGCTCTTGGCTTTGCACAACGGACAGATCGGTGCGTTGCGATGGATCTGCTGATGACACGAGAGACACGACTTCATCGGTGGCGGTTGTTGTCTGTGAAGGGAAAATCTTTAGAAGATTGTGAAGAATGCTCGTCGGGGAATGGTCGAGGCGAGGATAATCAACGTAAGGGTTGTAATTGTTAGCAACACAAATGGATGGTTAAACTTAAGGAGATAAATGAACTGGAAACGAAAAAAAATCACCTCAGATTGACATTGAAATCAGACCTGAACGTGGGATGGCCTATTCCGATGGACGATGGAGCTGGCTGGAGACGGTTGGTGGGCATTTCCGGTGGTTTGTTGATACGCATGGCTACCGGTGGCGGTGGTAGGAATCCGGGTGGTGCTGAAGGAGGTAAAGCCGTCACTGGACCATCCGGAGGCAATGGGTGATGGGCAGACAGTGCTGGCCGGGCGAAAGCAACCGATGGCGTCGTCATCGATTTGTTCCCTGTGTAGTAGTTTTGGAAGCGGCTGCAAGGGAAAAGTACACCGGTTATTTCAGGAAGCCCCGATAGTTAGAAACTTTTTACTACTCTGGAGAGATTATCGATCCCTCATCCTCGTGCAGTTCCGGTAGTCGTTCCAAACCGAGATACTCCCGCCGCATAGTATCGACTTCCGTTTTCAGTGGGACGTACTCTTCGTGAAAGCGATTTGCCATATTGATTGAACGAATGCGGTTCTCCTCCGCTTGTTTGATAACCGTTTCCATCTGAAAAAAAAAAATCCGAGACTTAAAATCTAGTGCCAATTGAAACGGCGTAGTTCGTACGGCATTGATATCGGCATGGATCTGCCGAAGCTCTTCAACGTGACTCATCTTCTCCTGCATCAGCAGTTCCAGCTCCCGGCGATACTCGGAGAGGCACTTTTCCTCCGCATCTCCGTTTTCCACCTCGCGGATAATTTTGAGCTTGACTTTTTCCAGCTGAAGGGTTTTTGAACTGAAATAAAAGGGGTGATATTTGTGATTTTTAGGACGGACCATTACGGAATTGAGTAGTCTTACCGGATATCCTTCATGGCTTCGAGTTTTGCATATATCGTTCTCTCGTCTACGGCTGTCATCTTTTTTCTATGCTTGATTTCCTCAGTTTCCTTGATCTATCGCTTGCAATTCACTCTTCTTATTGTTTGACTGAGTCCAGATCAACTTACATGCTATTTTTCCACAGTAAAGTCTATAAACTTCCACCGGAAATCTCAAAACTTTTCTAGGTGTTACGTTTTATGGTGATTGATGCTGCAGAATGTTGTTGATGGGGAAAATGGCCGATTAATCTTCTTTCGCACCATTCACTCTGTGCGTGATGATGATGATGGGTGAGAATTTTTCCGCTCTTGCGCTTCGCTCACTAAATTGTTGACGCTTATTTTCCACACTGCGTCCGTCTGTCAATGCACGACACTCGTCACAAGGACGCCTCCCACAATGTCGGCATGTCACAGGCTAGCACGACGATTTATAGAATAGCACTGTTGTCCCGCTCTCGCCTACAGCAAATTGATGACTGATGACTCTTAGCAAGAAATTCAATAACGTTCTATGCTTAAATTTTCCAAACTGGTTAGGTACCTTATTATAAACATATTTATTACATTAATATGATATTAGTTCAGGGTCCCAACTTTTCTCGTGTACAAAATTGTATGTCTCTCATTAAACCCATTCAACACAATCGAATGGATCCGATCCGGAATGTTTACAAACAAAGGGAGAGAGCTGAGACGTGAAAGAAATTTAGTGGAGAGAAAGGAGTGAGAAACATTCGGTTTTCTCTGAGTAAAATAGAGAGATAGAATTTTTGGGTGACCAGAACGACATCGATAATGAAGATTTGTCGCCCAACGATTCGGAATGTCCAATGTTCAGATTTTTATTATCCTTGTAGAAATCACATCACGAAATCGAAAACGGCCCGAATAAAAATAACCATACATTTACAATACAATAATATAAAATAACATTAAAATATATTTCCTAACATGAATCTTATTGTTCAAACAAGAATCTTATTGTTCAATGAGATGAACGAAAAAAGGATATTGGCATTGCAATAGATCTACTAGTCACTTGATTTGCTAGGATTTTCAGACTCGTACGAAAAAAAAGATGTTTTCTAATGTTAAGATACATAACAACCACTCAACGGAAATGCGACGTGAGTGCGGACACAACACTTATAGCATACTAACTCTAAGACCAGTAGGTCCCATACAAAAAAGATTTTTTTCTTGGCTCAGGCAGTACTAGAACCTCGGTCCCAAGCTCGGTCCCAAGCTTAATAAATGTTAATAATGCGCCCTTAATAATGAACTCACACGAACACACTCTCAAATATTTTGTCAAAATAACACAGCAAATCAAAACAAAGGCGAAAATATGTACAACAAGGTGCTGGCTTCATGGTGTAATTCGGACCAAGGGGTTCTACAACAGTGAACCAATTTCAAATCGCTAGTTGCATATTGGTTGGGTTCTAATACAGACTAACTCTAAGACCAGTAGGTCCCATACAAAAACGATTTTTTCGGCTCAGTCAGTACTAGAACATCGTCCCAAGCTCGGTCCCAAGCTCAATAATGCACCCCTTATAATGAACTCACATGAACACACTCAAATACTCTGTCAAAATAACACAGCAAATCAAAACAAAGGCGCAAACATGTATAACAAGGTGCTGGCTTCAAGGTGATTCGGACCAGGGTTCTACAACAGTGAACAATTTCAAATCGCTAGTTACATATTGAATGTTGGTTCTACCCTAAGGCCATTCAGAAACGCCATTGATAACGAAAGGCCCAATGAGTCAAGCGTAGCAGCACACTCTACCGGATCAGATCATACAATAGATTGAGATCATGCTAAACTAAAAAAGTGCGTGAGAAAGGTTTCCCACCTGAATGCCTGGGAATCCATGTACATCGCCACCGCTCAGCAGCCGCTGATGAACGAGGACGAAGCTCCTATAGCTTCGCCTCTTTTCCACTTGACGAAACGGCAAATAAAATAGTTCCAAACATAAACAAAAGGGCCATCCATTTTCGATACTACCGCTTTCTAGCTTTGGAATACATGTTTTTGTGTCCTTATGTGTGGATGTTAAAAGCAGTGCAAGAACAAATTTTCATTGAGGCGTAATTGTGATGTGGCTTTCATTCCATTAATGTGATTTCAATTGTATCGAATATAAATCAGCACTACTTGAGAATGGGAATGAGAAGTGAAACAGAAAGAGAGAGAGAGAGAGAGAACGGATGATAAAGAATGATGAAGAATATTTGTATATGATGTACGAGTTTCTCTTTTATTTCATGTATGAGTTACACTTCTCTCAGCGCCAAGTATAAAGCTTGATGAAGTTTTTATTGACCTTTCTGTTTCTAGCACACAGCCATGAAAAAAAACCAATCCATCATGCGTAAACAAATGGAGATTGACTCTGAAAATTTAATTTTACTGTGGGATAAAACCTTAAAACAATACCGGAACAGGAATATCGTGGATAAATTTTGGCGACAAGTTTCGACTGAGTTGGAAGCAAGTGAAACCATTAAGTGAAAGCAATGATTTAAGGTGCAATTAAATTTAAATTCATTTTAGATTTTTCCTTAATTTGTGTTTTAACATGTTTATAATCAAATCAAATGTATCCATATTTATCCTAGTATAAGAATGAAACTTATCAGAATATTTACGAAGGTCGTCGTACAATCTACAGAACTTCCCATCACGTTCTCTGTTTCGGTTTATAAGATGCACTGCGAACTCTCTTTCCTTTCATTTTCATTTTGCAGCAAATGGTGGGGCAATAAGAGCGCAAGTCAGTCCAAAGCCGATGGTGAAGGAGGGGTAATGGCGAACTAGTCTATTCAGACCACATGAACTCCATGGGAAGGAACAAGGATAGGTTAGGGTAGGTGGTTAAGGTAAAAATACTTCAAAAAGAAAATCATAAGTCGAGAACTGAAGAAGTTTGTAAGTCGCAATAGGCCTATCTGTCAGCAGACAAGTCTGGAATTTGCAGGAATTTACTCGCGTTTACTAGTGATTATATGAAAAAAGTGTCTCAATGTTCCACTTATTTTTAAAAGTGATCAAATGAAGTGCAAACTTGAAATTATCCCTGCTTCCCAATCAAAATCGTTCTACAAACACGCTCAATCAGTTTTTTTAAATGTGTTTAAAAAAAAAAAATTAAAGTGATCATAAAATCGTTAATTTACAATTCTGCATTACAATGATATACGGCCCTTAACTACTTGATGTCAGGCGTCTACAAACTGTTTCTAGCCTCGTCGTAGAGTAAATTTTTTGCTCTGAACAAACACACCTATGACAAACCCCAGTGATACGATACTCTAAGTTCCTGAACGGGCCCTCCGCATCCCACAAAACCACAATACTTATGGCCACGGTCTAGAAGTCCACTGCATTTGAAATTCTATGACACAGTTCAAAATTCCACCTCAAATTGAATATTAAATGTTTTCAAAATTGAATAAATCTATATTTTATTAAATTTTAAGTGATTTGCGGCCCAACCCGCCAATATCACACTCAACTTTAAAAGGTCATGAATATAGTGAAGAACTTAAAAGCTTTGCAGCAACTTTGCATTACTACTCTCCTCGAGCATACTTCGACACTCGTTTGGTAAGCGTTTGCCTCATCCAAAAACCATTACACGATGGTATCCCTCTATAGATGGTGAACCAGGTATAACATCTGAATCAATGAGTGCATTAGAGAGATTACGCAAAAAAAACATCGAACAAGTTAAGGTTTCACTTCGTAAGAAGCTGTCGAAATTGATACTATTCCGATGAGAGTAAAAGAAAAGGAATTGTTTTTTCAGCAGGAATTTAACAACAAATAAACATGCATTTTTCTAATAAACTTAATTTTTATATTCCTTGATTGGCATTGTGTTGAGTAGATTTTATTTTTAGATCTATCTATTGCTAGATCTGTTTTCTGCTATCAATTTTTAGATCTATCATTGCAAACTTAAGTGCTGTTCGGGTTTTATGCTTAATATACAATGGGGCAAATTTTACGAAGCAAATGTGGTCAAATAATATAAACACTTCCGTACTTGTCTTTAAATTTTCATGTGATTTGAGGTGTCGCATGATAATGTTTAGACCATGTCAAATACTGGCCACTTCCAGTGAGAAACCCGGAACATGCGAAGAAGTGGGCAATCCGGCGCTAGACGCACACCATGAGCACTGTAACTCTTCTAGTTAAATTTTGAAATGATTTGAGGTGTCGCATGATGCGTTCAACGTGATTGAGGCCAATTATAGCAAACAACATATACTCCCCGAATCGTGTTCCTGAGATATCTCTAGAACCAAAAAAATTACCCCAAAAACATTTGATACTGTTCAATGTGATCAAAACATTACCAAACTATTGATGAAAAATTACAACATATCGTCAGTATTATATTCATCAAGTACGCATATGAGCTCCACAGAGTTGAAAATAATAGTCGATGTAAATAAGTTCAATTGATAATTTGTTCTAGGCATCATTTGATTTGACCAGTGACCTTAGATTATCGGGGTACATTGACTTTACTATGGAGCTGTCAAGCTGTTACTGGGTTGGGTTTTGCTAAAGCCTTGTTCAGACTACAGAGTCATAACACGCTATAACTTTTGAAATTGGAAATATCCTTCTTATCAACATGCAACCCTAGGCGCGGACAGCAATTTCTGCTTGAACCAAAGATGTGAAGAGAAAGTATTGATAGTTCCGATAGCTTTCGGTAGCCTGGCAAATTGAATAGAAGTAGTTTTAATAGCGTTAGAATTGAGCGTAGGGCTTTTTGTTAAGCAGTATTTTGAAGCACACGCACACGCTTTTGCCACACATTCCCAGGTCAACTGAAATGATAACATACACATTAGGCTGATGCAAATTTCGAAATGTTTGCTCCCCTAAGCTTAATCGACGCCAATTTGGGTCCTGATAGTCTTCAAAAAATTTGAACACAGGCTTTGCACACGCTATTCAAAGTTTGTATGGGAATTAGTATGAAGAATCTCAAACTTACATTTCCAGATCCCTAACATCTTGATATTATGTCCTTAAACCAAATCTAATTAAGAGTCATATATTTGTGACATGTAAATTTTTTACAAAAATAGTTATTAACCTATTTTTGTAAAAAATTTACATGTCAGGTATCTTCGGCATTTTGATAGTTGACAACTTACACCATATGAATCTATACTAAATTTGGGTTAAGGACATAATATCAAGATGTTAGGGATCTGGAAATGTAAGTGTGAGATTCTTCATACTAATTCCCATACAAACTTTGAATAGCGTGTGCAAAGCCAAATTAAAACCAAATGTGTTCAAATTTTTTGGGGACTATCAGGACCCAAATTGGCGTCGATTAAGCTTAGGGGAGCAAACATTTCGAAATTTGCATCAGCCTAATACACATGATTATCGGATGTCGGATGTCAAATAACTTCCGTCATCAAGCTAGGCTTATAACCTATTATAACTACTCAGTCTCGCCAGTGTATAAGAGTGAGCTAAGGAACATTAGCTATCGAAGTCAAGTTTGCTCTATTTATTGCATGCTATAAAGAGTGTTCCGATCAAAATTTGGTCAAACAGTAACGTTTGAGCCGATCAAAGTTTTTATTAATAAGTCAAATTCTTTTTCTTTTTCAAGTTCAGTTAATACATAATACAGGGGAAATATTCAGCTAAGCTTCCTTTTTACCGAATGCGAATGGCCGGGTCTTTCGTTTAACACCTGCCATAAGATTTCGTACAGTCTCCTTGTTCACTTTACTCACCGCAGAACGCAAGCTTGCTTGTTTCTCGCTCACAACAGCTTTTTGAGTCTTTTTAAGGTTCCGCTTGACGATGGCCCAATATTGTTGGGAGGGTTCTTGTCCTTGGGCATCACTTGAACGTTGTTGGCAGCATCCCACTCAATGGCTTTTTTTCGTAATGGCAAGATGCCAAATCCGGCCAAAATAGAACGGAACAATTGTGTCGCTTCAGGAAAAGCAGTAGACGTTTTTGTATATATAGGCACTCGCTACAGTAAATTTCCTGGTTGACGGTTCCGGTCGCAATTTAAACGTTGCTCTTCAAGTCACAGGCGCAGATGGCCTGCAACAGTAGATATGTCTTCGCGACTTTGACAGTCCGGTTGCCGTATTAAATTCCTGTCCAGAAAGCTGTTTAATATCTGCCTTGACGTAAGTTTCATCGTCCTGTACCACGCAATCAAACTTCGTCAGCATCGTCGTGTACAACTTTCGCGATCGTGCTTTGGCCGACGTGTTTTGTTTATCGTCACGAATTGGAGTCACCACTTTCTTGTAAGTCGACAGTGCAGCTCGTTTTTTAGCTCTATCCTTGGTTGAAGGCGCCACTCTCAGCTTCTTTGCGACATCTCGGACGGAGAGGTTGGGGTTCCGCTCGAAACAGCGGGCAACTCTTTTTGTCGTCGCTGTGGCCTCCGACTTTCGATTTCCCCCCGATCCAGCTTTGCTGGCTGTCGACAAACGTTCACCGAACACTTTTAATACGTGGGTAACAGTTGATTAAGCCACATTGAACAATTTCGTCAACTTGGCGTGAGAGTAGTTTGGATTTTCGCCATGCACGTGCAAAATTCTGATGCGTTGGTTCTCTTCCTTAGACGACATTTTGATAACTGAAGTGCTAATCTCACAATCAAAATAGAGGCATGATGCTAGACGAACACATATTCAAAATGAGGAGTGTGCAAATTTTTTTAATGAACGAAGAAAGGAAATGCGTCAAGTAGTCGACCAAATTTTGATCGAAACATCCTTTATGTTTCCCTTCCAGCTGGCAAAGTGCAGCGATGATGGGATTTCCTGGGATACGTTTTACATGTCCATATTTTGACAACACCGTAATGATCGTCTGGTCAGGAACCTCCGGTGAGACATCGTATATTCGCACATTGCAGATGTGATCCTGGGCATGTGAAATGTGCACTTTAACCCTTTTTCCATTCCGATAATGGAACATAAGTGAATCTGAGTTGGCGATCAACGTGTGTAACATCGACTGGTCAGACTTGAACTTGACGAGAAGGGACTTTTCATCACTTCGCCTAAAGCTGGTTTATCCGCTCCATTGCCGAAGATAAATCGCACAGTATTTTTCAACTCGCACATTGCTGCTATAACAAAAGCGACTGGGTTGATGATACAAGAACAATGCAAATTGATTACATTGCTGGAGAGAAGAAGGGTTATCGCGCGAATGAACAATATTCTCAACCGTCCCAATCGAAGGCAGAAACAGAAGGGGACGAGATAATTTTAATCGCTCAAAAGAGGCCTACAAAAATCTGCCAACCCATGTCGATGTCGCTTGGCTCGGTTCGCAGATGCTGGAGTAAAAGCGTAGGACGGCAGGATCATTATTCTCATACTGAAAGGAATTTTCGGAGACAAATAACCCCTCAAACGCAATTCGTATACTACACAATCGATTTTACAATTACCACACTACATATTACCATAGCGTTATTCGAAATTTAACCCACACTAACTTCGTCCTCCCGCTGGTCGACCATTAGGCCTTCCTCCGAATCGTCATCGCCCAGGGCAGCCGGTCCTTCTTCGTCCACTAGCATCTCGTGCCCGGCCAGCACCTTCTGCTCGTCCTTGTGCATCTTTGACATATGGAACCGAAGCGTTTTCATCATCACAAACTTCTGCGGACAGTAGCGGCACGGAAACCGGATGCCATCGTTCTTGTGCTGGCGCAGATGCCGGTCCAGGTGTTTCTTGTCCTTGATGCAGGTGTAGCACTTGGGACACTCAAACATGTGCGGATTGTCGTGAATTCGAATGTGACTCTTCATCTTTGCCTCCGTGGGGAACAGCTTGTCGCAAATCGGGCAGTTGGCTTCCGACTCGTGCATTCGCTTCATGTGCAATCGATAGTGGCGATTGGTGGCGAAGTGACGCTGACAAGGAGCACAACTGTGTTCCGTTTCCCCGGTGTGTGATTTGATGTGCAGTTCGAGTTTCTTCGGGTCGCGACACACGCGGTTGCAGATGTGGCACCGGTAGATGTTTCCTTCGCGCTCGTGTCGAGCCATATGCACCCGCAGTCGGTAGGCTTGCGTGAAGCTGTGACCGCACAGGTCGCACACCACCATCTGATCCTCCGAATGGCTTCGCAAATGCAGTTTTAATCCCTCTGCGGAGACCAGCACTTTATCGCACTCCGTACACTGGAACTTGCTCTCGTTGGTGTGGATATTGAACACGTGGCGCTTGAGGGTGATTCGGAAGTTGAACTCCTTCCCGCAGATGTCACAGATGTAGTGCCCAGGTAAGTTGGAATGGTGCTGTTTTTGCGGCCTACGGTGTCTCATTAGGTGCGACGCCAGTTGCTTCCGGGTGGGGAATCCTTTGCCACACAGATCGCACACGTGGTTCTTTGCGTCCGAGTGGACACTCTTTAGGTGCGTGTCGAGTAGCAGTTGTGAATTGAACGTTTCCGTGCAATTGGGGCAATTGTACAGGGTTACCCTCTGATGGCCCCGCTGATGGTTCCGCAGTGCTGCTGGAGTTGCAAACGATGCATTACAAATGTTACATTGCATCGAGTTATCGTCCGGATGAGTTGCCCTGCGATGCTGAAGTAGTTCGTCGGAATTCGGAAATCGTAAATAGCACGTCCGACATTCGATTCCTGGCAGTTTGAATAGCTGATGGTCATCTTTGCGGTGCTGCATCAGTTCACTCTGTGAATCAAAGGTTCGTTTACAGATTCGACAACAGACCTTGCCGTGCACCGGTCGATGTGCCGTTAGGGCACCTTTTGTCGGAAACTCCTCATCGCACTCCTGGCATTTGAATGTCACCACAGGCTTTTCCACCAGATGCGTCTTTCGGTGGTTCATTAGATTGTGATTTCGTTTGAACTTCATGCCACACTGCTCACATTCCCAGCGACGCTCATTCGTGTGGGATATTCTGTGCTCCCGTAACGCGGCATTACTGTCGTATGTACTGCCGCATTCCAGGCAGATAAAGTTCTTGGCAACCTTTTCATGAACTCTTCGTTTGTGTTTGGCCAAAACCGAATGCGAGGAGAACTTTTCCTTGCATATTTCACAGCTGAAACCTTCCTCCGTGTGACCTTTCATGTGACGCTTCCAGGAACTCTTGGTGGACAGTTCGATTCCGCACACTTTGCACGGGAACTTAATTCCGGAATGGACCATTCTGATGTGCTCCTGAAGGTTTCCATTGGTCATGTAGGTTTTTCCACAATCAGTGCATCGAAATGGCCGATCTCGATCATCGTGCTTCTGGACCATGTGACGATCCAGGAGCTCCTGAACAAGAAATCCTTCATCGCATAGGTTACAGGCGAGAATTATGGAACCGTCAGCATCGCCAGGGATTTTGCGACAAGGAGTTTTAACCTGTTTCTTAGTTTGGGATTTCAATGTACACTTCCTCTTGCGTTTGGTTCGTTCATACTCCGAGTCGGAGTCGGAACTTGAAGACGACGAAGAACTAGACGAAGATGAACTGGAACTGCTGGAGTTGGATTCATCGCTTCTTTCATCTTCATGTGGCTCTTCCTTAATCTGTACCTCGGGTAGGGGCATTTCATTCGTTTGCAGCAAATCCATTGGGTCTTGCAAATCTTCAATTGGAACCTTTGAGTCTATCGGGTCCTGCAGATCCGTCGTATTTCCACTGGAAGTCGACGGTTGCGATCCTAAAATAGTCGTACAAGTCTTAACAAGTGGAACAATTTACAAAACCCAACAACTCACCCATCCATCCCACTTCTAGCGATTCGGCGTGGCGCATCATGTGCTTCTCCAAACTGTCCGATTGGTGAAACATCTTCCCACACTCGTCGCACTTGTAGGCCGGATTCTTCCAGTGCAGCATCCCAACGTGCTTCTTGAACTTTTCCTTATTCCACCGGGTCACCGCGCCGAACTCCGCATCGCAAACCGAGCATGTCAAGCATCCATCTTTGACTATGTAGATCACCGGCGGCCCAGCAGCTCCCTCGTCATCCTCATCGCCTTCGCCATCGTTCGTACCGCCGTACTCCTTGTTCAGCGCTTCCAGCAAATGTTTCCTTAGCAAATCAACCCGCTCAAAGGTGCGATTACAGTGGTTGCAACGGATTTCCGATTTCCCACCACATGCACGCCCTCCGTTGACGTGCTTCACCATATGCCGCCGCAAAGCCGGCATGTTCTGATAGGCTCGCCGCTTCTCTCCCGGACAGGCGGCACACTGATATCCATCCTGCACGATCAGATAGTCGATCGTATCGAACATGGACTGCAGACCGTGAGCCGGCAGCATCGGCGGGGGCGATGGCTGGGAATAGAACAATCAGCATTGGATTACATGCGAATCATGAAAATGCGTTCTCAGACCGCGGCCACCCAACGAGTCAGGATGGCCGAGCGGTCTAAGGCGCTACGTTCAGGTCGTAGTCTTCTCTGAAGGCGTGGGTTCGAATCCCACTTCTGACATGGTACTTTTTGACGTTTCCTAATCTACCAAATGATACTGTTGTTATATTTTGCGGTATCCTCGTAATCTTCGAACAGGCTGGAGGCGCTTACAATGAACATAATCAGCAGTGCATCATTGACGTCAGCCAAACTTCTGTTTTTTCACGATTGGAAATTCATACCAAAATACTAACCTGGGCCTCAACGTCCACCGGCTCGATGCTGCTGCTGTCGGTTTGGTCTTCCACCTTTTCATTTCTTATCGCGTCTGTAGATTCAGATTCCATTGTTTATGAGGAAAATGCCTTTTTACATGGTCTTCCTTTTCATATGAACCTACTCGCTTTTCTTCACATGAAAAAGGCTCCTGATGGGTGCTGCCACTCGATCGACTTCAATCACAGTGCAGGGTTGTCAGATACTTGTTTCAAAATATCCGGATCCTTAAAACGAACGGGTCCAATCAGGATGGCGACCGATGCATAAAATTTTGATTTTGGAGGATTTTAACAGTGAACAAATTCGAAGGATCTCGGAGGATTGAAAATACGCAAATTTTCGAAGGGATAGGCGAGATATCAGACATCTCACAAAATGATTCATCGTGATTCATGGCGACACTGTTAATGCAGCTTGTTTACTCAGAATAAAAATTCTCGCTAAACGTCAAAATGAGCGAAAGATGACGCGACGCCAACAAACTTCACTTTTTAGAATTTTCAGCCCTTCAGAAGTGGTTGTTGTAAATATACTGTGCAGCCGGTGACGATGAAAATTTGAGGTAGTCCAAACACAATCCTTTTAATTAGTATTCAATGTCAACAAAGAATTAAGGCAGCGATGGAAGCTGTTACCGGCATTTCCGAAGAGAATTTGGAACATGAAAGTGAGATCTCGATAGACAGTGTCGGAGTGAATGAGGAAATCGAAACTTTCGAGGCGCATACACTGGTCGAAGAAAAAGAAGCAGAGGTAAGTGGAAAAGAGACAAGTCTGATGTTTACAATCAATGACAATTATACAAGGTCCGGTCCATCAGACAGTTTCCTTGTGTTGGAACCAAATATACATATTGCTGGGCAAGCGAGCGCCGACGTCAAACTACCATAACATTCCATACTGTGAACTGATAGTTTGACATCATAAACAGCTGTGCCTTGTAAATAGATAAACATTGTGAGGAAACACAAATACCATACTATACATTTCTGTATCTCACGAATAACATTAGGCCTGGTGGCCCGGACATTGTATAAACGTCATTGTGATGTTTATTAAAGATGAATGGGACAATGTTCGTTGCAAGATTATTACTTGGCCAAAATTTAAAATTAGTTTTCACTAAACTTCTTGTCCGATAAGCCCGGCTTAGAGGTAACCATGTTAAGTCGTTAACTCTAAGATTGAGGACTTAGTAATGAGATTAATACAATTCCGGAGCAATTTGCGATTAGAGCGAACATGCAGAATGTAAAAAAGGGGAATGATGATTATAATATGTGAAGTAGAATATTAAATCGTGATTTACAAATTAACGTATAAATGTGAATACAATCTAGCACATAGACAGAGAACAAAGCTAATTTCTGATTCATATATAATACTTGTTGGGGCTGTAGTGCAGCTTCCTAGCAGGAACCGAGCCGAGTGGGAGCAGGAAACCTTGCGTTCCTTCCCAGGAGGGCAACTGGCCCGGACACCTATGGCTTCGCCTCATGAAGCCACGCCGTGGCTGGACTGGGCTAGCTAGGCTAGCAGCAACCGTTTCTCACTTGAGCCTTGAAAAAGGCTTTCTCAAAATCAACTCTTTTTAAATTCAACTTATTTTTTGTGCGGAGGTGGAGCACGACGTTCGGCGATAGGACACAAACACAGAAGAAATTTTGTTTTTCACACAACTTCATTCATTTTCTCTTCTTATGTCAACTTAATGTTTTCTCTACGACCGATGAAATTCGACTGATGCGTCCGTTGAGCGCGCGCTGTTTTTCTACACTCGACGATGCTTTTCACTGCTGATGGCCCAGCTTTGCTGCTGCCCCGCTGCGGCTGCTGATGATGTTGTTCTCCTT